>NMRA01001525.1:0-15698 GCA_002633005.1 Phoronis australis
AATGACACAAGTTATGTGATAAGGCATTCCAAGTTAATTATGCAAAATTGAAACTTCATAGTGCAATTACCTTCTTTTTTTCTTGCCACCTTGTCATGATTGCGTGCCAACTCCAAGTTTTCGAAGACCTCCGCCAGTTCAGCCTCCTGCAATCAGTTATTAAACCCCTTTGTTAGTACCTTTTTTGTTGATCACAACGGTTCTAAGTTCAAAATTAAGAAACATTGTGTGCTACCTATGTAGTGAATTAATTCAACATAAGCTTAAATCACATGGATGAAACCATACTATCCATTTAATTTGACTTTTTAAAAGTGTTGGCGTCTGATAGAAAGTCAGATTGTTTATGATGCATGTGTTGCATTGTGTAATTCATGCGTTATTGGTCCGTTAATGCAATGTTACGCGGGACCGAAAGTTTATATAAAAATACATTGTTCATGACGTGCATTTGGTGCGATGTGTTAAGGCAAGGAAAATGCAATGATGTATCATGGTTTTACTCATGCTGAAGTTTTATACCTTTCATCAAATATGGAAACTGTATGTATGCAATGTTCATTTGTCGTATATGACTCGTGCACGTGAAGTTGCTCCCTCAGGGTGTTAACCTGATTGACCATTCAGGTAAGCCCCCTCCCCAACTTTGGTTTATGATCTCCTATGATTGGCTTAAAAAGGCATGGAATGAGAAATATAGTCAAGAATATCTTTAAAACAATTCCTGACAAAAGTACTTGCAACTTCTTACAGAGTTATTCACTTCATCCTGTGAGGCACACTCCGTAGTCCTCTTGGTGTCGTCATCCTCATCAGAAGATTCGTAGGGTGAAGACAAAAAGTAAAATTCTGTCAATGAAAGAGCATTTGTAAAAGCAATAACTGAGTGACTGTATACCTGAAACATCAGTGATAAGACAGTTCTGTACCCAAAAACTTTTAAATCCTGTAGACAACCACGTACAGCACACATCACGAATTTTTGGCCGACCGGTCGGAAATTGGTCGACGGCCGGCCGTCGACCGGTCGGCAAATTTGCCGACCGGTCGGCTAAAAATTAGCCGACCGGCAGCCGCCCGCAGTGCCGACTCATAAGGCGACTCCCCAGCCGACCCTTCAGCCGACCCTTCAGCTGACCGGCCATCAGCCGACCAGGTGGTCGGCTGCTATTTTTAGGCTACAGTACCAGTTGCGTAATAGGTTGTCAGGCTGATACCACTTTGCGTGTCGATGCATATTCGTCTTAGCACAGGGTCAAATAAATTAACCTAGTTCCACTGTCTCCGTTGCATGAGTTTACATCGGTTGTGTACAATAATTCGAAGGTTGAAGGCCAGTGGTAATATTATTGGATTATGGACAGTGCTACAAGTTTTGGTTAAAAGACGTGAATGTTTTCTTTACATTTGACCTTTAATTTCAATCGTGACGTTAACAAGCTGCATTAGATTGGCTGCTTCCTGGTCAATACAACTCTGTAGTCATTTTGTAAATGTAGCTATTTTTGACACTCTTCGCCCACAATTGTTTTTTGTTTGTGATACGCAGTACTGCATCTTTTTGCGTTTTTAAAATTCTCCACGGTACTCCTATCACGTGCCCATGATGATGGGATAGTGACTGAGTTGTTACACCGCGAAGAGCTCTCACTCCGGGGTTTTTATTTCCATATGATTAACCCTTGCCGTACAGAAGCAAACTTCACGGTCCAGAATGCCCTAAGCCCACGGACTTCGATGACTCTAAGTTCATCATAGGGTTACGATTTCCACGAAGTTGGACAGCGACATCAAACACGGAATAGCCAATAACCAATTCTAGCTTTGTGCATTCCGTTTTTAGGGCATCGGTGACGTTAAAATCAGCGCTAGTTACATGTATCAGTTCTTCGTTCACGTTGTTCCAAAAATAAATATTTTCTGTCAACAACATATTGACAAATTATGTATAATAAAACAATTCTGAACGGGAAGATACGTGGTGAAAAGGTATTTGTCTCAACAAGGCATATGTGCGTTAATATTTTTAAAGCGATTGCGATGTCGAAAAAATGATAAAAAATAAACCATTGTGCAGAATAACTCTTCTGTGCTCGGCTGTAAGAAGACCTACAACAACTTTTTGAAACTGCGCTCAATTAAAAAAATTCCGGTATGAGGGCGCTTCATAAGAAATGCCAAGCACATACCGCGTTAAAAGACAGCGACGTTGGCGTTTCCGGATGTCCACAAAAGTGCTTTGAGCAGAGTGTACAAATCTGTTCATTTCGCTTTTCTACAGTGACGAATACGCCCAACACGGTGTTTGAAAAAAGTCCACTTTTGAGGGCGTTTTCAAAAATTAATATGTTTTTTTGATTCATTCAGCTCAGAGTGTCGGTGCCCATTTCTTACATCAAATGTACGCGTGGGCAGAAAACGCATCTGCGTAAAGAAAGAGATGCGTTTTCAAAACTTTCAGAGCCGTGTGTTGTCAGGACCCTACATTAATAAACATTAGGCCAAGTACAACGCACGTCTTCAAAATTTAGATAAACAAAGTTTACGGCAAACTGATTACAGGGTTACTGACTCGGAGCACGTTCTTAGGCATACGTATATTGTAATATCGGTTGAATTATACGTTATAACTGCGAATAACACGTACGCGAACAATAAGCCATTCACATTTATATCTGATCACAACTCTCCCCCTGCTTTGAAAACAAACAATCGTGTAGATAATATTCGGAAATAACCAGAACTAAAATGATAGGACAAACACTACATACCATACTCCAGATTCTACATTCGAAGACCGCTTTTGTGATAAAGAAACTCCCAACAGAAGAAGTTTATAATGACATGTCAATAAATATAACTTTTATGAGTAGTTATGACTATGAAAAATGAGTAGTTGTGGCTTCTTTTGAAATAGCGTATCGTTTGTAGATGCCTGGTGTAGGTGTCTCAGTGTGATGTTATGTAAGCCTTATTATCCCCTAAGGCTCAACAACTATCTAATGTCGTTCTGGCATGTAATAGANGAGTAGTTGTGGCTTCTTTTGAAATAGCGTATCGTTTGTAGATGCCTGGTGTAGGTGGCTCAGTGTGATGTTATGTGAGCCTTATTATCCCCTAAGGCTCAACAACTATCTAATGTCGTTCTGGCATGTAATAGAGGTACTCCCATGATCATCAAGCAATTGTCTGTTTGTATTCTAATCGGGTGTGCTTCGAATGTACAATTAGCAATCATACTTTTGAAGTGGTTCATAACAAACGGATTCATTAAACCCGGTAAATATTTTTTCAACTACCTAGTATCTGCATATTAGGCATGCATATTACTTCATACCTCATCACAGTAAAACTTGTTATCAATCACACTACAAACAATTATCTTTATCATTGCCACAAGACGTTGACAAAAGCGGTCAGTGTCTGTAACTGTAGTGTCTACATTGCTGATCAATAAATATCGGTCATATTTAATTTTTAGTACACTGATTCATGCCAATGGTTTGAAATCGCGTCCCTTAAGATTTTTGACTTGCATTGGTGATCACTAGAATCGATGCAATAAACTTACAGTATACAAGTTGTTTTTTAACCTGTGTCATAGAACTGAAAATTGCGTGCGCTTTCGTTTGCCAGTGTTCTTTTTGAATCACTGGGTTAGTCATTTTTACGTTCTACATGAAAACGCAAACTACCTTCTTTAGGATTACATGCTACGAGTTACCCCGAAAACATTATTTTCAAAGTTTTACGCCTTGGAGTAGACGCGAAACTCTAAGTATTGTGTTCTTACTCCAAAGGGCTCGGCCTTGGTGCGAAGCTGTTTACTAAAATAATATACAACTTTGCGCCGTTTTGGGTAAAACTTACAGAAAGTAGTTTTCGTTGAGTAATCCAAATTACTTACCGGCGTTGCAAAAATTTCTTTTCTACAATTATTCTCCACCTAAAATTGTGGTGTGATCTTTTGTATCGACTTTCGGCGCAATGAAATATTGCGTCACTTATTAGCCAGTTTCTTTTTCCCAGATTCTTCAATCAAACGTTCTCCCTCGAGGTTGCGTAAACGTCACAACAAATGATCAGAATTGGTTTCCTTTCATTATGTGTTTATGGAATTTGATATCTGTAAACCAAATTTTAGAACAAATTTTGCTGCGATGTTGTCATCATCTAATGGGAGATGTCGAAAAACTTCTGAAAGTGGCGCGTGTCACGAATGTACTACTTTCAAAACGACGACATACATTCTTCGTTACCAATGCAGAGAATTACGCACGAAAATGACGTCGGATATTTTTCGCTTAAACGGCAGTAACGGGCAAGGTGAATGTTAATTGATTTTGCATGCAACCCCGTCGGTTATTAGCTCATGTTGATGCAAGCTTCACGACGAGGTGATGAGCGTAACTATTCGGGCTGTGTGCAATTTCGATGTATGTCAGTGCTCACTACACAGTGGCATCTTGTTGTATTTTGACTATAGTCTTCTTAGAGCTAGCTGGCTAGATAGGAAGGTTCGAGCTTCGAAACAATTTTTTACTCCGAAAGTGACAACAAATTCAGAATAATGATGGATCATGGATGAAAATATAAGCGATCGCATTCTTCCGTTTTCATGCGCCCATGATCTTAATCTTGGAGTCAGCGCTATGTTAAAACCATTGTTTATGTTGTTCTTAAAATAAACTTTTGTTCTAATGCTGTACTGACATATTAAGAAATTATACAAAAATAAACAAAAATTGTCTGTGGTAAAGCGCATTATACAGCGTGATGAAGTGATGATCAAGAGCAATAACAGATGAGCGCGAATAAGTGCTGCGTGTTAAGCATTCCGCGGCATGATAACACTTGAGGTCGTAAAACAGCCAGCGTTGTACTCTGAAATTTGGCAATTTTACTGTAAAATTTCAAATTTCTTTCTTATTTTTATGCATAATATACTCTATAAAAAGTATCATGCTAAGAGACACAAATTATGCTTCCGCAGTATCACTTAACGTTTGATTTTATCACGCCGTCAGTAATTCAACATAAAATTTATGTTGGTGTAATGTCACATATTTGTAGGTTGGGTCGATTTTAACACCTTTCAATAGTTGAACATAAGTTGATAAACCGATGTCAAGACCGGAGTTGCCGCTGCTGAACGAACAGCGAACTGTTCAATGTTTGTTTGGCCAAAGTTCACCCGCTAAGTCATAAAATGGTAATTGCCGACCAAGGACACGCTTAATCCGAATTGGTCGTCTACGCTAGGCGACCATTTAGCCGACCCCAGTGCCGACCACAGAGGCGACTCAGCAGACGGCTCCTAGCCGACCGTTGTTGGTCGGCTGCTGGTCGGCTAGACGACCGGTCGACGGCCGGTCGTCGACCAATTTCCGACCGGTCGGCCAAAAATTCGTGATGTGTGCTGTACCATGGCTCCCCTTGTTAGTTTTTGAATGCTCAAGTTGATAATCTTGAAACCGCTTAATGGATCACAATGACATTTGGCATAGAAGTAGATGGCTGGTATGCATCGGCACCAGCCAATTTTCGGACAGATTTGGGTACCATAGCACCCCCCTGTTGGCCTTTTTAGTTTTTGACAAGACAGGTTGATTATCTCAAAAACTGCATTTTATATTTCAACCTAATTAAAAATTATGGGTCGTGGGTTGCAGAACTAAAAGAAAAATATGGGTAGTGGATCAGAAATGAAAGTCCCTTGCCCCCCCCAAACATTTTTTACTGGAACAGCCCTCGGGAAAACTCTGGACTAAATTAGACCTACTTACGCTTCACAGATTTTTTTACACTTGGCTTTCAATCGGTCTCCTTGGAAAAATAGAACAAAGACAGTCTTTTTCACCATTTCACCCTAAAAAGTCAATAATGCTAAATAGAATATGACAGTATAAGTACAACAAATTACAACTTCCAGACTAAATGCGGGGTGATTAAGTTTGAATGTACAGGTGCCACAAAATTCACTCATTTAACAAAGATTTTTGACTAACCTGCTTACACTAACTCTAATTGATTAAAAGTGAACCGAAGCACTGCGTGCACAAACATTTTTCTAATCCCAAATACAGAAAACATGTCACCAGCTGCAAGATACTGTTGTTACAGTGGTAAAGACACACATGAGTACTGCTAGAGTGCAAGGGATTACAGAAACTGCCTATACCATAGAAGCAAACACAAGGGAGCTCTGTTAGCAAAAGCTTCGAGAATTTGAAAAGGGACTCTTTCTGGATATTTTTGTAGGCTTGGAACGGGGCACATGTAAGTAAAATGTGGGCGGAACAAATTTCCCAGTTTCTGATTTGTTAAAATTCATTAAGTTTATTCCATCATCAAACCTCATTAAGCTGAACTTCCAATAAAATGAACCTTAGCTGCTACAGAACTGTAAAACCATGACCCATCAACTCACTGTAGCTAGCAACGGAAGGTTCCAAACCAGAAACACCACTTTTTCCAAAACCAGGCACCTATTGTTTTGTTGGACAAAAAATAACTTAAGAATAATGGACTTGTTTGAAGAGCAGTACTTAAAGCTGGCGTTTTGCCTTGTTTAGCAATTTTCGAGTTGTCCAACCCCCATAAACTCTGAAACCTTTTCTCGAGTCCCCGATGATTTCGATAACCCTGTTGGTGATTGAAAAAGAATCCTATCATGATAAGGAATATTATGGAACAGATTTCAATGGAGTTAATAACCTCAGTGAGCAAAACAGGGTGAAATGTAGCTTCAAAGCTGGAAGATATTTACAAACAAAGGCATATAGTATTACACATACAGTGTGAGGTTCCTCCAGAGCTTCTGCTATTTCCATTTGCCGGAGAAAGACATTGCCACGGCAGGCGAACCACAGGAGGCGCTCAAAACCATACAGACGCTCGTTGGCTATAACACCCGACAGAAACCTGTGAAAAGGTACTAAACTGGAGCAAGACTCACTTTTAACAAAAGACCAACCCTCGTCAACTCTCAAAAGTTTGGAGAAAGGTTGTAAATTCCCTGCAAAGTTAGTTTTATTAGCAAGTTAGTGTGACTAACACTTTAGACTAGTTGATTGGCGCTTGTGTGGAAAGACCACTGTGACGCAATGACAATTTGTAGTGTCGCTTTGTGTCACCAAAACGTACCCATCAACCAATAGTATATGACGAACACAGTTTTGGTGAAACTAGCAAATCAGGGTTTAGTAACCTTTAAGAGTCGTGTTCAATTCAATAAGCACTTTCAACACCACCAGCACCTCTGTCAACAAACAGTAAGCAGTCAGTTCAGCATATGACATGGGAAGTTTCTAAGCACAGTGAGAAGCCCTGCTCCAAGTCACATTACTGGGATATTGTACTGTAGTTTTCAAAATAAATTAGACAGAACTCTAATTTGGATAAACCTCTTGCCAGAATTATTCCTCAGTTCAATCGAATTGCAATTCAATCAAACTTCTGTCAAAATGGTGTTATTGAAAGTAATGTAATGTTATTGTGACTAGGCAATAGTTATTTAATATGTAATGGACTTGCACAGCAAGTTCTCACCATTTCAACAACATGTATGGAGCAACACCTGTTGCGAATTTGTCGACATTTAGACATAACTGAAATGGATTCTAGTGTCACTGAAAAATAAATTGATATTTTGATGTGGTTTCATTTGGCCAAATTTTGTTGAATTATGAAGAATTATGATGTAGTCTATTTTATTTTGAAAACAAATAGCTCATTTTTCCATGAGTCAGAGTTCTTACATGATCTAGAGAACTATCCAAAATTTACCCAAAGTTTGATGTCCGATCCCTTATGTTGTCCATGGGTATGTCATTCTGCACATTAATCTGTGACAGAGTAACATCAGCACTGCCGTTCTGCTGCAACAGGAAGACAAATGGTGCGTCATAATTAGACAAAGTGCAGAGAGCAAATTTTAAAAAAATTCTTTCTAACAATTAGAATTCCTCAGCCTTGCCATACGTGGACACCTCACCTACATTTTGGGTCACATGCGGACGGATGGAAAAAAAGAGACAAAATGGCAAGACCACTTTACACCATTAAACATAACTTACAAAACTGTGCAGACATCATTAAACAAGACGTGAAATTACAAAAATTTCTAGCAATGCAGAGAAGTATAGATAACCTGAATACATGGAATGTCAAAAAACTGCATTAAAATTTGACGAAACCATTACTCACCNTTACACCATTAAACATAACTTACAAAACTGTGCAGACATCATTAAACAAGACGTGAAATTACAAAAATTTCTAGCAGTGCAGAGAAGTATAGATAACCTGAATACATGGAATGTCAAAAAACTGCATTAAAATTTGACGAAACCATTACTCACCTCATTAAAGAACAACCCTGCCTTTCGAAGTACCTCTTGCACTTCAATCAACTCCAACTGGTTCCGCTTTAGTGCCTCGTTGCTAGCGCTTACCTCTCGGAACATTATCTCACACTTTACGAGTTCTGCCTGAAGAAATTGAACTGTGTATAGATGGGAGGTCACGAATCGCACATCAGCAGTAAGCTGAACCTCAAAGATGGTGACATCTGGAGACAATTACACACAGCGTGCAGGAAGCCAAAAGTTGTAACTAAACTATTTCAATATGTCAAAAATAGATGCAGAGAAATTTTACGAAGTCATCAAAAAGTTATCAAAATCTTGACAAAATCTTCTGGTGGTGAGAAAAATCAAGTCTAAATACTTCAAATTGGTCCAATAAGCATTGCAATCAAGCAGGGTATAGCAAACACTTGAGGTACAAATCGTTCACTGCAACAGAGGTTAACTGTAACAAAATGATCTGTCTTGGTTAAAGCACAGCTGCCTTAGCACTTGTGCAATGGAATGTTACAGCTGAGTGAACAACAGGTTAGTTGTAACTGAATGTAGTGTGGTTGAAAAGAAATTCACAAAAAGCTGCAAGATGACAAAAATTGAAAGAAAAGTAAGAGGAACTGCCAAAGATTTTGCTATTTCCAGAGATGAGGTGAAATAATCATTTTAAATCCTATGACACCAGAGTTCAGTCGCGGTCACTCAATCAGTCACTAAAAGTTATTTTCTTAAATGATTACTGCATTTCTCCTGAGCTGTTCAAGCCTCATCTTTTGGAAGAAAACAGACAATCACAATACAACACAAACTTCAGATCAGACTAGCTACACCTCGCACAGATCGAAATTCTAAATGCACAGCCATACTGCAAAGGGTCAGCAATACTGAGTGGTCAGAGGGTAACACACGACAGGTGACCACAACTTCATGGAATCTTGATTTTTGTGACCAAAACAGCCACCAGCATACCTCTAATTTGCTGAAATCCTTGGGCAGAGGTGCAGCTGGCATGCACTGTATGGTGGGAATGACTATGCCTGCTTTACTGATCTCCTTTTCCAAGAAACCTGGAAAGATGATGTTGACATTTAAGTACTAGTCCACAAGAGCACCAGCCATCTAGCGGCAAGGGGGGGGGGGTCAGCCGATTTTCACCAAATTTGGCACACAGGTAGTCCTATGGGATCTATAAACAGTGGTAAAATATCTCCTAACATGGATCTGAATGGCTGACCCTCCACCTTGCCGCTTGTTGGCTGTACTGGGGTCGGTGGATCCGTGGACTGATACTTAATACATCCAGCTGTGATGAACATTCGTGTCGTGTGTAACTATTGCGATTCTTAATCATCTGCTGAGGCTGAAGTGAAATTTTGTTTTAACAATAACATTCATCTTATTTTCGAAAAGAACAGTGCATCGTAATATAGTTTGGTGGAATGTGAAAATGCTCTTTTCGACAGTGAAATGTTGCAGCAGGCATTTCTTAGTTCCTAAATTTTGTTCATAATGATTAACAGGTTCTGATTACCTACTAAAGTTTTCTTGATTAAGTTGAGATGTTGCCATTTCTAACGAATCTGTATTTTGTTTTCAATTAGAAATCTCAGACCAGATGTAGTCAACAAAACGTAACAAAAAATATCATAGTTAGGAAAAGGAAAAGCTTGTTATTATTATATGGCCACCAACACTCCTGTACTTTGACTGGCCAAAATGCAGTTGGGGAACAATATAACTTTTCAATCATGCCGCCAGGACACCAGATGTCGATATTTGTGATCTGACAATTAAATGCGGTAATTCGACACTCATTAGTGTTTGTCGGCAGTTCCATAGGAATACACTTACGTAAAATTCTTTCCATTTCTTCACTTCTTCGAATCTGGTTGATAAAACGCCGTTTGAATGCGTTTGTTTCAGCATTCAACTGCAAAGAGATCAAGCAACGAGGTGACATTATTAGTTGAAAAATGTCATGTAAGAAGAGAAATGGGACTACTGCCACATCTATCCAAAAGCTATTTTAGACAGTCGGATATAACGTACCCATATTTTGAGAACCAGTTTGATGCCCGTTATTCAGTGGAGAAAACTGGTTCTCAAAATAAAGGCAAGTTATATCCAACCATTACTGCTTTTTGCAACAGCTGGATGTGTTCAGAATGGAGTGCATGCATGTATACAGCAGAGGTTCCAAAAATGCAGTTAGGGAAAGGCCTACAGTTAGGGAGGGACCTAAAGTTAGGGAGGGACCTACAGTTAGGGAGTGGCCTACAGTTAGGGAATGGTCTACAGTTAGGGATTGGCCTACAGTTAGAAAGTGGTCTATAGTTAGCGAGTGGCCTTCAGTTAGGCAGTAGCCTACAGTTAGGGATTGGCCAAAAGTAGACAGTCAAAATGCCCCAGAAATCCCTGGCGTGTTGACTGGGAAGAAGACGAAATCCATGTCAGACTAACCTTCTCTCATGACCAAGAATGAAGTGGAATTAACACTGGAAAGTTACTACAGTAAGATGGAAAGGAGTTTTACTGCTCTGATGCTATTACTTATTGTCACGGCCCGGAAATGGTATTTTGTCAATATTATTGTCAGGTGCTGTATCATGGTTTTTGCATTTTGTCATGGACACAACGCCAGCAAATAATTACAACACGTAATGCAGCAAATGATAACGATATAATGAACACTATAATTGAACACAATAGAAGACGTGAGACGAGTTCCGGTGTACGCTAGCAATAATAAATTAAGTAACAAACAACTGGCCCAAGGACAAACGTCTTATTTTATGTCAGAATGAGCATGCCATGTGCGCATACCATATTTTGTTGAAATTGAAAAATGGAAAAAGCTTTGCAGGCCAAAAAAAATTCTTTGCCATTTTTCCACTGCAATTTGTGAAAAATTGGCCGCCATGTCATTCAACAGAAAGTGATAATAGACTTTCCATAGCTGACAGCTGATGGATTTTAAATACTTGCAAAGTTGCTCAGTTTGTCTTTTTGTAAGAGGAGCTCGACTTAAGGAAGATAAAATAATTCCTATAATCGGTAAAATGAATGCACACATTCAAAACCAGCAAAAAAGAATGCGCTTACTCCGGAAAATGAAAGTTAATTTGGGAAGCAAATGCCTTGAAATTTTTGTATCCCTTTACTCTTGCAACTAAAAATGCAGTCACAGCATCAACAACATGGTTGAGAACAAGATTAGACCAATATAATAGACAACAAGGTCACACAGTTGGGTTATTTTTATATCTCATCCTCAGCTGCAATCATTTATTAATATAACCTAATATTTCTAACAGAGTCCAGGGCTTGTAATAGAAGCCAGCCTCAAACTGAAGACAACAACGCAAAGGGTCTTTTAAAAGGACACTTAGACTTCACGACAATTCTTCTCAAAGCAATCACCGCCTATTAGAAGACAGGGTTTATGCAAGAAGAGAAAATTAATTGTTATTTCCAAGCACTCCCATTAGAGGGAAACCATAACAAAAAACAATTAATAGAAATAACATAGAGTTGACCCATTTTCTGTCTGACTTAACACTCCATGGACTTCATGACCTACATCATCAAGTTAACTCTTACCAAATAGAGAAAAATTAAGGAATAATTTCCCACTGAAGCTATTCTTGCCCCTTAAACTGGGTATTTGTTACCAGTTTTCCTTGTTATCCCGTTATTGAATGTGGAATCTTTGACAACTGGGAATATCTTCAAACAGAAAGTTCCTTGCTGGTCAATATCTTTCAGTTTTAAAGATGCCTCACTTTTAAAAGTAACTTCTTAGCCATTGTCCACTCACTGCTGATTAGTTTGGATTTAAATCTCAAAAGGCAACAAACCAGCTTCAACAAGTTAGTCAGATATTTGTAAATCAAGGTTTCTTGGAGTCTGCCTTCCCCTCAATGCACTCGTCACTAACTTCCTTCACTTTCTCATGAATACATTTCAACTTAAAGTTTCCGAATGACCCTGTAAAGAAAAAAACGGGGCTCTTTTCGGATATTTCTGCGTGTCTGGACAAAACATCATTCCTTAAAGGATCATGATCACTTGAAGCGGAAGCACGACAATACTTCAGTTGAAATAGACAGTAACCAATTTCCTGATTAAACAGATCCTTCAAGACACATATACAATAACAGCCCATGGCACAATGAGGTTCTTGAGGGTGGCAATCCTGATTTCTAAAAGGAGCCGCACCAATTGTTCCGAAGTCTCTATGTGGGAGCTCTTTTTGGATGCAAAGCCACTTCAGTAAAATCCTCAGTGCAGACAGGCAGCATGGGTGAAAGCCAAAAGTCTTTCCCAGAACAGACAAGACAGTATCAGATGAATATGTCCCACACCACCTCGAAACTTTGTAATCAATTTGCCAGGGATGGATATAATTCCCTTTGAAACCATTAAAGAATTATGTGGTTGCAGAAGGACCAATTACACAGCAATCAATGAACTCTGTAGATCATGTGGTTGCAGGAGGGCTGACTGAATGTACAGCCATGAAAAAAACTGTCTGCATATCAAGTAGTTAGAGGGGAGCTGTTTGTATAGCGATCAATAAACTCTGTAGATCACAGGGTTACAGGGGTACTGAATATCTATACAGCCACCAATCAACTAAAGCAAAAGTCATGCTTCTTGGTTAGCTGACTATGGAGGCAGTTTTCAACTTTATTTCATAGTCTGGAGTGTTGAGTATGACACCTGAGCTTAATTTAGCGATTAACTGTGATTAACAGGGCAATACTTATAATGCAGTTTGTCAAAAATCTGCATTTATCATATTGCACTGTGCCTGGACACATGTACTGGTAGCTTTGGCCTGATCCACACGATGTGGGAATATATGATGGTTCTTAAATCTCATAATTTCTATTTGCTCGAGTGGCATGTGATGTAGGTATATGGAGATATCGCTCTGAAACAAAACACAGTCAAAGATAACTCACTACCTTATATTAAACATTTATGGTAAACACACCAGAGAACAACCCACAGACGTGCCTTATACCAGATTAAAATAAATTCATGTTCCAGGTAAGCCATGTCTCCAGTGGACCTCCAACTGAGAAGCCCATCCAATACAAATAAGATACATGTTGGGGTCATGCATGTCTTTTAATCCAAATATTTAGCAACCTGTTATGTAAATGTGATAAGACAGCTGTGGTATTTTATCAGCTCTAGGACTCATATGAAGTTTGTATCAAAACAGTCTGTATAAATTTCTCAACAGACTATTCATCAATGTGAACTTCCATGTTAGTTTGTAGAATATCTTCCACGCCGTGTCAATTGTGCCGTGTCAGTTGCGACATGCGAATTGCGCTAAGTCAAAAGTTAATATCTAAACCGAACTTTTTTTCAAAAACGTTGGAGAAACAATGTCCAGGAGGCTCATAATTTATCATTAAACATAGAAGCCAAAATGTCCTTTTAATTTTCCATGGTCTTTTAAAATTATTGGGATTAACCAAACGTTTAGTCTGATGGCAGCTATAGTTCACAACTTGAGTGTAAAGCACTAGGTGCAACAGACCTTTTATCGCAAAATGACAAAATGAAAATTTCACTTGCGTTTATACAGACGATATTTAGACAGTATGAAAAGGGTAAATTTTGGGAACTATTTTTTCCGAATTTGGTGAAATTTTAAAGAAGGTCTGCCCATTCGCCTATGACTACAGTATGTGCGTATGACTACAGTATGTGAAAAACACTTGAGTCAATTGATGGAGTAGAATTTCCAAATATCACCTCCCAGTGAAGTCTTACTTACTAGATAACAAAGGGTTTATCTTGCTGTGAATTCAATTTTAAAGGCAATAAATAATAAAATAAAAAGTTCTTAATTTAAACAAGATGCACAAAACACCCTAATTATTCACAAACACATGCACAAGCTATAAAATTAATGCACACACATATAAGTGAAGACCAGCAGGACATGCCTTTATGCAAAACCCTTAATAGGTAAAATTGTCTTTGAAAAATGCAGGGTTTTGATTATGGCGAATGCCCCAAAATACAAACACAGACTATATAATACACAGTAAAGTATCCTGAAAATTGAGTAAAAGTAAACACCAAAACAGTAATTTTCCATTTTTCAAAAGCTCACTATAAATAGTCGAAATGCACAAAATCTTGTCATGTGTTGATGACAGATGTAATCTAAATTTTGCAAATAATGGAGTAAAGCAATCCTCTTGTTTATTCTGTGTTCTGATTTGAGTAAGCTTTAATGTAATCAGGAATTGCAATTTTACAAGAATAGTTCAAATTCTTTAAAAACAACTTTATGACACAGGCTTTATGACTGAATGAAAACCTTTAATGCAAAAATTGCAATAAAACCAGTCTACAAATTGCTGTTTTATCAAACAATTGGCCATATAAAACATCCTCCTGGAAGTCATTGAGCAGCCACTGTGATAAGTCTGGTCCAATGTACGCACACAATAACTTCCTGAATTTGGTTATCGCATAAATTTACAACATCGGCATCATTAAATCTGTGCTTGCTGTGAAAAACTGTTTTTATTTCGGTCATTTAAAACATTATGAAATTGGTCTCAAATTACATCTCAGTCAAAATAGACCCTGCGATTTATGAATTTGTAAAGAACTGATAGTTTGTCATTTCTTCAGGACAAACTCATAAAATTTCAGGTCACAGCGTGAGATCGCATCTAAACTAAATAAGGAACAAGACAAAATCAAACTTATAGTAAATGGCTAAAATCAAAACTTGCATTTTGACAAAGAGCACCGGTTTAATGCCACTTTAAGCCAAAAAGCAGTCACAAGCTCCATGACTACCACAGTATAACCATAGAAACATTGCATATCTATTTTTGTGGGGACCAGAAAATTAAATCATTTAAATAATCCACTACGCTATAAAGCAAAAAAAGATGTCCAAACACAAGATGTCCAAAAACAAGATGTCCAAAAACAAGATGTCCAAAAACAAGATGTCCAAAAACAAGATGTTCAAAAACAAGATGTCCAAAAACAACCATACTACATCTTACAGTGGCTATAAACCTGCATACTCTCCAAGAACTAAACTTTTGATTTATACAACTTACTCCTATGACATTAGTCTCATCTTGTTCCTTACGTAAGATGAAAAATAATATCTTTAACTTTCAAAGAACTCTTGTTTGACAATTCGTTATTCGGTAAGACAAGACAAAACTAGGTGCATAAATTGACTTGTCCTGACAAGCTAACTTGTACAGGTGTATTCCACAGTATTGGTTTTGTTACAGATGTGACATTCAGACACTTTAAATTCCAATATAAAATTAG
>NMRA01001528.1:0-14217 GCA_002633005.1 Phoronis australis
TTACGCACCAAAATTGATTTTAGATCATTGAGAGTATGCTCTTTCCTGCCGCGTTAAATACTCACAAATTTCAGATCCCAAAACTGACTTCGTTCATAGGTACGGCGTTACTGTTCTTCACAACCGCCATTGAAAGTCTCTAGAGCGCAAGTCAAGTTCCCGACGTGAAAGTTGAATTAGTGCTATCTAACTGACACGTGCATTCGAGTAGCTAATTTTGCATTTGAAAAGGGAGAAAATGCATGTTGAAAAAGTATCCGAGATTTTGCTAGGTCTGACCTGCTACTGGCTGTCATCAAAGTCGTTAAAGATTCAAACTAACTCCGAGGCCAAATTCCCTCCGCTTTTTGTTCGCAGCCCAAATTTTACAACTTAACTCATGTTTGAGAAACGTCTGTCGAAAAACAATCCGTGAAAAGATGCTTTAACCGAATAAACAATTCAGTGCAAAGTTCACAACAAAAGTGTGGTACTTATGCTGTTTCTGTACTCAACAATTAGTTTTCCATGAAGTGAATAGCCTCCAAATAAATCCCGACTCCCTCCGTGCGAGTTTCCATCTGGTAACGGCAAGTTTGCTCAATACCTTCCAGGTACGGGAAAAATAGGTCAGTCACAAAACGACACGCATGTGACTAGTGCTAACTTTCTTTCGGAGGTATAAAACAAAGCCGGGATTTGGTTTTTACATATTGAGAAAAGACGTTTTTTGAAAACGGAATTTGTTGTGTAAAATGAGAGTGACACACCATATAGGCTGCGAGTCAATTTTAAACCACGCTCGGTCGTTTGTAGTGCGATATGATGGGCGTTAGCCTAAACTGTGGGCGCTTAATTGGAAATTCTCAAAAGTTGAGGGGGGAACGCTTAGTAGATCAGTGAGCGCTTATTGTGAAACACTTCAAAGATAGGGAGTAGGCTTGTGCGTTAGCATAGTCGTTAACCTGAGTGTTTGCGGTAATAAGATATTAAAAGGCTACAATGGTAAGAAACGTTATAATAATACGATTTTGCGAGGCAAACTCCATCTAGTAGGGGTGACTTTCTGCATATCGTTGCCACCTACACTGTACCCTTTTTAGCCACCCGGAATAATTTTGTTTTTAATTGCCCGCTTCAGCTGGAACATGATTGTTTCTATTGGAGTCTGAACATTTTTACGGCGGCGGTGGTCAGGGGAACGAAAAGTTGCCCGGGAGGGGGCGGGGGGAGGTGTATGAAGAGAAGAATAAAAAGTTCGCTAACCACAATTTCGCATCTAGTACCCGTTTAGTTGCAATAGCTGGCTACGGGCATAGAATATAGGGTTGAGAGAACATCGACCTCGAGAAACATCGGAACCGGAAAATATCAGTTCTGGGTTACATCCGTCCCTGGAAATATCGTAAAGCATCAGGTCTTTTATAACCGCCGGAAATCTATGAGTTCATTTTCAAATAAACCATTGGCACCCGGGTGCTTAACAGAGCCAAGCCGGTATACTCTTTCATTTAGGACTGCCGCTGTTCTCTTTTGACATGCAGCTTTGAAACAGTGCGCACGCGTGAGTTCACGCACTTGAATCACTGGAATAGGTCTACACTTTACGTTGGCAACAACGTGTGAAAGACAAATCATATTTCGCGCATGCAGCCCCAGAAACAAGTAATGGGGTTTGAGAATTTCTTGGCAACTGAAAGTAAAGATGTGATCATCGTTTGGGGATTAATACATGTAGGTTGTCATTTTCACTTTGGCTGTCTTATGGGATAAAAACGAGGCGCACATATCTAAGTCACGACTGTCTTGCCGGGACCACTTGCACACTAACAGCGCCGGGGACCGACCAGTGCCGCAGTGCAATATCAGGGATATTGTCGTGGATATTTGGTAAAGGTAATAAGGACAACTTAAGCGAAAAACAAGCATATTTGTCCACCACAAAGTTTGATAAGTTGATCGCTTAAGAATTAATAGAAACACCACTGTTTTGTGAGGTTTCATCACGTGTTATGTGGCCCGAAACTTTCTTCGGCAAATCTGGAAATTTGCAAAAGTGGCCGAAAATGTTAGCCAATGAAACGCGTCAAAGATCGATTCTGCATATCCCATGGTCACGCGACTTGCTTACAAGTCATCGGGAGGGCTGTTCTCAGTTAGTGGTCTTTTGAACTTGGATTTGGCAAAAACCAAGTAATGGTGGTATTAACAACAGTTGCTTTATATTTGCCAGGTATCTGCCGAGAAGTGTAAAAACTCAGGTCGCATTCGTTGGAAATTCCAGGTCGCATTTTGCGATGTGATATGGGCTGACAAAAATCTTGGCTCGCATTTCCAAATTTCAGGTCGCAAATGCGACCTGCAGCTCGTTATTTTGAGCCCTGGTTGTCCCAGACAATCGGACAGTCATTAATGTCGAGCCCTCGAACATTGTGCATTTTAAACCATTTTGATACTGCAGTGTGTCTCTTAATTCAATGGACAGGTGCTGTCTGTGTGATGAATGAATACACAGATAAGACCAAAAAAGTGACTTGACCTAAGTTTCATTTCCAGTCTCTGACGCCCTGTATCAGGTTTAACCTATTAAAAATTTTGCACAGATCAATCTACTGCTCAGAGGGAAAATAAATAAACTTTCATGGTTTTTTGTCTTTTATTCGGACCATTTAGTGCTTTTAACCATTTTAACTTATGTTTTTTTGTTAATCACAGTGAGGAATGTTATAATTTGGACTTCTTCAAAAAGATGGTGGCGTTCGTTATGGCGTACAGCTTCACAGAGCCGCTTCATGATGATGATGATGGTGATGATGACAACGAGGATGATGACGTCAAGTCTCCACCTATGATGGTGCCTGTGGCAGACATATTGAATCACGTGGCAAAACACAACGCGCACCTACAGTTTGAGAAAGAATGTCTGAAGATGGTCACAATCATGCCAATTAAAAAGGTGTTGTATTCATGGGTGGAACGTGTGGCCAAAACAGGGGGGGTTGATTCATGGGTGGAACATGTGGCTAGATACGGGGGTGCTGTATTTATGGGTGGAACATGTGGCGAGATAGGGGTTGTTGTATTTATGGGTTGATTGTGTGGCTAGGTAGGGGGGTGTTGTATTTATGGGTGGAGCGTTTGGCCAGTATGGGGGGAGGGTTGTAGGTCATATCTCTCACTGCCAATGTCAGGACCCTAGTGTCATTGATACCTATATGATAGGGACGTGACAAAGTCTTATCTCAACGCTGATTGGCTTTTCCCAGATGTTGCGTAATGGCAATTATCGATTAGACAGCCATTGTTTCACGGTGGCTATAGTATTTCCACTCTCTCTCCTCCAGAAACCAAGAAAACGGGGAACCACATTATTGATGACGTAGACCGTAAATTCTTCTGGGCATTTGTCATTTTATTTGTTGAATTTTCATTCTTGTCAAAGCATGTCACTGGTGAGAAGTTGGGGGAATTTTCCGCTCCTGTTTGACTGCTTGTATTTTGAAAGGTGAGTTATTTTTTCTTATGAAATGTGTTCTTTATTCTTTTTTTATATCTTTTGCAACTGCTCACCAAATTTCAATTCAATCAAATCACCGTATCATGATCTGCTAACTCCGTGAAGTTAAGACCCGAGGCAGGCATTCTCGCCAACCAGCCATAACAGATCACTGTATCGGCATTGCCGTTTATGGTTAACAATTGCTCTTAAATTAGGTAGATTGACTAGTTTAGAAGAATTGATCAATTTGGATGAAGTTCCATACATTTTCATGTGTATTTTTTGTATATCAATGACTTTGTAAGGTGTAGTATAGGTAATCTTGGTCCTGCGAATTTTGGTCATGTAATCAAATCTCTGGGATTTGATTACGTGACCAAAACCCGAATTCTTTGATAATGTTTAAGTGTGATTTTGGCTAGATTTTCTTCACAATATTGCCATGTTTTACTGTTTTCTTGTGAAATAAAACCACAGTTTGTCAATTCCATATGACATTAGTGTTTTTGTTGATTTTTTCATTGAATAACATGTAATAATTTTCTAATCAAACACGTTAAAAAAATTCTTCAGTTTGGGACAAGAATAGTTGCTGATATTGTTATTCTTTCAAAAGTTAAGTTGGTGCCTGAAAAATCATTGAGTAGGTACATCGATTCTTTTACCTTCTTGATGTATTTGACAAAATATAACTCCACTGGTCTGACATGATATTGTGTCCACAACTGGAGAATTTACATTTGTAGTTTTCAAGTTCTTGAAGTACACTCATTAAGGAAAGGAACTGTTCAATTTTTTGAAAAATGATAAATCAATGCATTTTGTGAACACAAAATGCCTCATAAAAAGTATAATTTTTTGTTATGTGTTGCTCATCTAAGTAGAATGTTTTTCACTTTGTTGCACATCAGCGTAAAAAAATTCAAACTTTAGTTTTAGGGTTCGTAGTGAGTGTTTAATAGTAATTACAGGACAAGGCAGTCTGAATCATTTGGTGTACAACAAATATATTATGACACTGTACATTGGTATGTTAATTTTCTTACATGTCTTTTTTATATNAATGAAGTTGTTTTAAATTTTGACGTATAGACTGATTTTTGAAAATCTACTGGTTTTTATATGGACTGTCTCTTAAGCATTAAGCAGGCCAAATAACAATTGCACACGTTCGCTAAAAAACTTACCCGCTTTTGGAAGTACAACGGCGTCCTCCACGTCCACTTCGGGGAGATCAACCAGACGGAAACCCCTGGTCTTGACCCAAAATTTGAATTTCGGGTCCACATCGCTGCTGTTGGGGTTCTTCAAGTGGTCGACAATCTGTGCGTAACGCGCGTCGGACACCATGCGCGAATTCGATTTCGCGAGAACTTCGTCAAGAACGGATTGCATATGAGTTGAGTGATCCATGATACTTTTTACCGCTTAAACAACGAACGAAAAAGCAAAAAAAAAAACTGAAAAGCAAACGCGACGATTTTCCGAGTAGCAGATGACGACGGAGCCGGGGGCCAACAAAGCCTGCGGCAGGCGCCATCGGATATATAGCCGGTCCGACAACAATAGGCACAATTTGGGTGACCAATGGCCGCTCGATAGATTGTCAGGGGAGTGACCATCGACAGTCAGCCACGTGCCGTATCATTAATAATCAAGACGAGAGAAAAACAGAATGTAATTTGTCTCTCTGGTAAACCGTGTGTTGTGAACGCTTTTCGAAGGCTTTTGCAACTGAGATTGGCACATTTACGTGACTATTTCATCAATTATTACTGTACATAGAATTTAAAAAAATTATTGAGTTGTATATACGTTTATTTTGTATATTTGAAACAAAATAATCAATGCAGTACAAGGAATTCATCGGAAAATCGATCTACTTGCACTTAACTGCGCTTCTGCCGCTGATCCGCAAACGGGCCGCCCGTTTGCGGATGACGTCATGAACACACATTTTGCTTACGTCATCCCTATATTGCGCAGATCAACATAACGCGCACAACATTTGTCAGTTGAATCAGAGCCATCCACCTCAACACCATCCTCTAAGCGAGAAGCCCTAACACCTAGGAAACAAAAACTAAAAGAGACGGCTACAGTATGTTTCGAAGGAAAAGAAAACCATTCATGACCTCAAGTCTTCACTGAAGTCTGCAAAAGCATGTCAGATCAAACATTTGACACAGCAGATAAAGCGCCAGAAAGTTACCACTGAACAAAAGAAAAATGTAATCAGTTTGTGTGCCCCCAAGGGCAACTTTTTGTGTGTTTTCTTGTGTATCTTTAAAGTTCATTGATGGATTTTCATGAAACTTGGTAGTTAGGTTTCTATTAAGGAGACTACAATGCATTCCCATTTTCAGACATATTTGATGTATTCTGCATTACCTAAATTTTCTAGTGCACTTGCTCCATCCGCATTGCACCCCCTAGTGGGATTAAAATAATGACGATCCTTTGTATCTGTGCGATGCACTTAGTGTGCCCTTGTATTTGTTACAGATGGACTTTTGAACCTCTGGGAAGTCTTGTTGCTGGTCAAGCAAAAATTTGTTCTTACTTAAAGTTGAACGAATCTCGTTTTGGTTTCATTTGTCTTGTAAAATTGTATTACTACAACTACTTTTCGGTTATGGGTGGCAGCCATCTTGGCAGCCATTTTATACAAAATAAACATGTATGCATAACACAATTGTCTGATATCCTTGCAGTTCATAAAAACACCTTTANAAACTAATTTTGGGTCACATATACACCCATTCATTTACATGTATTCAGTGGACTAAAATAAAGGGCTAATTATCGCTCTTCAAACGTTCATAAAAAGTCAACGGCTCAACGGAATTTGTTAATTTTTTTTTTGTTTGAATCTGTTTTGGATGTTTTTTTAAATCAATGCATTTTTAAATATTAAATAAGAATTTGAATTTTTTTGTCACGTCCCTAAGTAGTAACCCGTCTGTAAATAAAAAGTGGCTGTGCAGTGCCAGTGGCAGTGGCTAGTCTACAGACACAGGCAGGGTCCGTCGCACATTCCAGTCATACAAAGAACTTACTGAATCAATAAAAAATCATTGGATCATAATTCTAACGCATGAACAGTTCTCAGGAGACAAAATTGTAATAAAATAACTTGTTGTAAACCAAAGTTTATGTAATCACGCCAATGCCAGTTGCCGGAAGTTGACAAGGAGCTTCTTTAAAAAGTCCACAGGTGGTACTCTGAAATAAAACTTTTTTATTTTAACTGTCAAATTAGGGTAAGTTAGAGAGTCCAAAAAGGATTATTCTAGAGCTTATTTCGTATCTGTATATTTTATCTTACTTAGATGGAGCAAAAATTTACAATCATTTTTTCTAACCAATCACATCTTTCGACAAATTGTATTTGGTGAGTTCGGTGTAGACGAATCAAACGCAAGTTAACTAACTATGCTTGGTTTGACGAGAAATTCCCCAGCGGTGGAATCTAAAATTCGACCGCGTTTATTGTTTCACATCTTACATTTTTGATCAATTCTGTCAGATCCAGAACGGTGAGTACTTTGGCTCTAGTTGGATATAATGAACTTGGTGAATGCACATTGTCAAGTGTTTCAGCTTTACCAAACCGGACAAACGTTAAATGTTTTAGAGCAGTTGTCATTTGACCCTGTTCACCAGACGGTCAGTGGTCATGGTGGTTATGCCATACACTCATACAGGGCCTCCATACGTCGAAAGCTTTCCGTCAAATTATGCCTCACACTGATTATTACTTTAGTACTTTTTGCGCACATGAAAAGACGGGACACTTTAGGATATCGTTGATGTCTTAACTCTTCCCACCATGAGTTCAACAAAACAACATAAAATTGACCCAAATTCTACTCAAGTTCTCATATTTCGTCAGACAGCTCTCGCTGAATGTTCCTGTGTGTAATTTCAAGCAATTTATTCCATGAAAAACATGAAGCTGTCTGTGATCCACTTGAAGGTAATCTGCTGACTCTCCACCTTATTAAATTTAGGAAACTTGGCTACATTACAGTGATTGTCACAATAGTAAAGCATGCCCAAGTTTGGAACATAAATCGAGAACAAAATGGTGAGAGTTCGACTGTTGAAACAAAATTCTTTTTTCCAGCAATTGTTATTTGAGCACGACTCCAAATTATTGAACAAAATACCTCAAGAACGAGATTTTAGTTGTTTGTTTTTTCTGACAGCACCACACTGTCTTAATATGGAAACAGTGATTCCTACTTATCATCAGAGCTTTCATTTTTTGTTCAATTCAAAATCAAGAGTCACGTTATTCTTAAAAAAGTGCAATTAAAAACACTGACACTAGTTACAGAAAACCCCAGGCATGCTTTTGAGCACTTTTATCAGTGTTTTAATTCACGAAGTTAGATGTATGCTGGTGAAAGGACTTTATCTATGTTCGTTTCAAAAAACAACATTTTTGCCAAAAAACTAAGGTCACGAAAACACGAGAATAGTACAATGTAGATTTGCCTACTCTGAATTCAGAAAACATAAATTAAAGGCTTGAGAGTCGCTAATTACTGACTGTAGATATTTTAAGTAGAAGTTAGACAACATTTTATTCAAGGGTGTACGTAACCTTAATTACTAACTCCGAACTCCTTTTCTTTCCTTGAAACTATGAGAATAAAAATGAGAATCATGGGGTCAGCAAGTGTGTCAGTAGACACGCATCACCACTTATTAACCAATAGCAGCACGGCATGAGATAGTACCTGTAACCTCTAGCAGCAAGCCGGCTTTTCATTGGAGGAGACACCTCCGTGGCATAAACATGTTCAAAATGTTGCTCCATGTTGGCAGTTACCATACCATCACCTGCGCCTATAGAAACAAACAGAGCTAAGTCAGACCGTATTAAACATACGGTGTGACTAATCAACACAAGTTACATCGGGGTTCTGTTCCATGAAAGGTGACTTTTAAAACAGAAATTTGGCCTTAAGCTCCACAAAACTATTCCTGACGATGTACTTACCGGAAGTAAAATGTGCTATGTCTGCTAGGTATCACTAGTGAATAGTGACGTCTCAGCTTATGTGTAATATCACAAATTTCGTCCATTGAAAATATACAGAGTTGACGGTCCATGTACCATAGTCTATGGTGTTAACTCAAAACTAAAATTAAAATTCTTGTTTGCTTATTTTGAAAAGATCTGATGTTCTGTTGAAAAAGCATCATTTGAAAATAAATTTAATTTCACTAAACTGGCTTGGGTTAAAATTAATTTGACAAAAAACATCATGATGTTAAAACTAAGTGGAAAGAGTAATATTTATGTTCCCCCAAATATTGCACCACTGAAAAATGTACAGTTTTAAAACAATTACTAAAATCAGACAAATTATTGAAGAAAATTGACATGAATACGTCAGTCATTTCAAAGCTAATTACCACTAAAAAAGGATTTATCGTCAAATATCTATAGTATAAAATACTCCAGTCACTGCAAAATGTTGAGTCAAGCCTGACATTAACAATGACCGGGATGAACACAGAGCAGACTCTTATCATTCTGTACATCTCACAATCTCTTCCTCATTCATTGAAACAAAAGTCAAATATACCCAGATCTAATAAACTTCCAGCCTTCCAGTGAATATCTTTGCCCATCAGTGTGAGAAACTGTCTGTTGGAGAAGACAAACATAGACCCTCTATTCAGCAGACTGTAAAAGAACCCGGGTCAACATTATGAATATTCATGCAATTCTACCATAAAATCTCACCAAATTCGGACAAAAATAATTGCCAAAAATGCCTTTTTCATTTTTAAGAGCTTCTAACCTTGTTGCGAATGCTCAAAATTTTTTAAAACTTTTTTGATGGTAGCAGTAGTACAAAACATCAAAAAAAGAAAAAATAACTTTGTGTTACATAATATTACGTTTCTTGCAAAAAATGAGACAGTTATAAAATTTCACCTGTCGGCCAAATTGTGTCCTAAATTGGCGAGTTGCATCATCAACAACAAGTGTGTCGGAAAGCCAACCACCATACTCGTCTGGGTTACACTCCCAGAGCGGAACTAAAAATTTATGGTCTAGGAGGTGCTACGGTAGGGATTAATCCAAGAACGGGCGCTCACACTTTACTTTGTTTAAAAAATAGTTGAGGATGGCTGCTTACTCGAACAGTCATTCAGATTCATACTGAAGAAGTTACATTGACGTCGGACTTCGTGAGTAAGTGTGATATAAAATATTGGAGGCGTGTAGGCAATGTAGCAAGGCCCTTAGCATCTAGAAACACAAACAACAGTTCGGTATCTTGACATGCCATAGCTTTTCACGCAATCATGACTTGTTGCTGCTCACCTAGATCACCTGCCGACAGCCCATTACCATACCCTCCGTGTTTCCAATGCAATAACCTAATTTGGAGGAAATTATTACGGGCGCACAACTTTCTAACAACGGAGGAATGTGAAGTCCCCTTATCAGTACCTTGCTGTCGCCAGAATTCCTTCAATGACCTAAGAAACCGAGCCGGGTAAAGCACCTCGCCTAGCCTAGTCTTGGTGCAGCAACTGGTCGGTAAATGCTTATTCCCATTTCACGACATATCTTTAAATTTTCCAATGCAAATATTAGACAGCTGGTAATGAGATGGCCACGAGCTACTTATGCAAATGCACAAAGTACAGAGATATTAGAATGTGGATGAGCCACAACCCATTTCTTGTCTCTTAGTAAAGAGCAAGAGAGTACAGGTATTTTCTATCCTGAATGAGACAAGGTTCTGTTGAAACCGATTGATCGCGAGTTGCATACTGTTTGAAACTAAAATTCTGGGGAGACAGGCATTCGCAAACAGGCACTATTAACTGGGAGTTGGGTCAAGCCAAATAAGGACAGTTAAAAGTGAAAATTTGGAAATTTCAGGGGCTGTTGGTAAGCTTAGCATTGGTGTCAACCCAGACGAACACGATAACAAACAAAGCATGTACATCTTGAATACTGATTCTTATGACGTAACAACTGGCCACAGATGTAGGTTTGTCATTTAACTTCTAACAATGTACAATTACCCATTGGCTGATGTCTGGGTCATGAACACGTGTAGAATAGGTCTGACAATAGCATGGAAGATGTTAGTGAACACGAAATCCGATTTTTCAAAGCAAGAGTCCAAAAAAGCAGTCGTCTTCTCATCTTGGTGACACTGTATAAATTTATGCAGGATCGTCTCTGGCAGTAAGTCACACTTTACGCTGTACCACTGAAATATGGAGACAAAACAGATTAGTTTTAGCCTAGTAAGTATCCTATATAAGTCTCACTTTAAGCTGTACCATTGTAATTTATAGCCAAACAGATTAGTTTTAGCCTAATAAGTATCCTATATAAGTCTCACTTTAAGCTGTACCATTAAAATTTATAGCCAAACAGATTAGTTTTTAAATTGTAAACCCAATATTGTAAACAATAGAATTTATTGTTTGAAATCTCTGATGGTAACGTAATCTTGACGAATGCCTAAAAATAATGTCCAAAAATTTGTTAACACATGACAAAGTTTTTCGAGATCGTTGTGATTTCCACAAACATTAATTTATTTAATAATTAATTCATTCCTTATCAACTTGTGTTGTTGCACCCAAACTGATGCCTACGCCAGTGTGGCGCTGGTTAGTAAGCCAAATTGAAGCTGCCGTATGATACCAAATTACTGCCAGTAATTTACACCGTGTTTTTAATGGTTATCACAACTGAAATTGATGACAACAAGTGCTTACATACGCAGGTCAGGAGGGAAGAGTCCTGAGAAACTATTACTCACCACCTCGCACTCATTGTTGTCATAATTTCAGTTCTGATAACCATTAAAAAGTTCCATAAATTGCTGGCAATAATTTGGGAGCTTACGGTAGCTTCAGTTTGGCGCAGGCATCAGTTTGGTTCAACAAAACAATTCTGATAAGCTGGAAACTTACAGAACATATGTTTTGAAAATTATTGAGATGTAATTGACAATGTAAATGCTAGATCTGATATGGCAAGATTAAGAGGTTCTGATCAGCGGATTGAAAAGGGTCAAATCAGAATATCATTTTGTTACCGAATGTCTACGGTGACCTTAGGAAACGGTATATCCCGTTATCAAATTATTTCTTCTAGCAGTCCCTCGTTCGCTTCGCAAAATCGGTAACTCGCCATTTTCACCGCACTGCGCGCGCTAGGGGAAACGACGCGTGCAGTGTTAGAAATGGCGAGTTACTGATTTTAGGAACTGAATGAGGGACTGCTCGAAGAAAAAGTTTGATAACAGGAGTATTTGTTGAGTTGGAAGGAGCCTAAATACGCCGACGGCCTCCTAAGGTGTCTCTCTAAGCGCAAAAGGCATCTATAACAAACGTGACTTTGATGTTTTAGTCAGTGCGTGGCATAATTTTCTGAAAAGCTTCTGTCATATGAAGCGCCTATAGTAGGAGCTCCACGGTCTCTACAGTCTACTGGTGGTGCCAGTGGCAGTGGAGACGGTGGTCACTGTCTACGATTACGGACGGTGTACCCTACTTACGCATGTGTGTGGGTTGTCTCTATGCTCATTTTGCTCGACTAGGCTGTAGTAAATAGCCCTTGCAAAAGGGCTCCTTATATGCAACAAACGACTTTCAGCCATGAGGAGAGGATGCAAGAAAACAACAATAAAACCGCATGCTATGTGGACCACCATGAAACTCTCATACAGATGACAGGAAATAAGTTTAAGGTGCCATCTAGCGGCAATCTCAACACTTGGTTCCCAGCGGCTAAACGTACTCTATTGCAAGAATACAAAGATACGTACATAAATCCGTGCATTCACAAATACGAAAATTAACCAAAGCCTTGTCGGATGAAGCAGAGTGTTAAATTGATAACAACAATAACAAGGAGTATTTACAAATGTACAGCTATATATAAAAGGTCAAAAGGACATTAAATTAACAGGGAGCTACATTGTAACAAGGGAGACTAAAGCCGAGACCAGAGACGTTAACACTGAAAAACTTACAAGAGGCAATGTAATCTACATCGTTAGGAATTGAACGTCCAGTGAAGTATGTACAGTAAAAAGGAAAAAATTATAGATCTCGATAGATAATGACTATGTTGATATATAATATGAACTGGACATACAGAGTATGCATTCGTTATCATGACTAGCTAATGAGTACGATAGTTGCCTTAAAAGATATGTACAATATAAAGCTAAAGTTTAGCTAATAAATAGTACGAGACTAATAAATAGTACGAGATAAAAAAGAAAAAGTGAATAAACGGCTTAAAAGTTTATACAATCATAGACAGGTCTCTAAGTTTCCGGATTCCGTGTTTGAAAGTTTGAATTGTTTTTGCCGGCGTTCAGTTTTGATGTGGTCGTCTATTGAATTTTACAGTTTGGGTACTAAAAATCTAAAACTGTGCAGGCCATATTTTGTCGTGTTGACGTTGGGAATACGAGGATTCATTAAACAAACTGTGTTTGCCTCATGAGAATTAAGTATGTGTAACGGGGGCGGTATCTACGACCAAGGCGCCCCGATTTTACGAGCCCGGTGCGGACTGAGGGTGATGTTGAAAACTAAAAGTTGGTGAATAATACATAGGTTTATTGTAAGAATATATAACTACAATATTCCACACTTACAAGCAATCCAGTTGTTCCATAACTTAGTATCGCAGCGNTTTAGTTTTATTATGGCGATACGATATACCATTTATTTAACGTCAAGTTCCTTATGATAAAAGAAAACATTAGCCTTAGGTTAATACTACTGACATTGAAAAGACAAAAATAAAAATTAAGAAGAAAGAATGCAAGCGGTCTGATTTCTCTCGCTGGTTCCCTTGTATGGCACTGCTGTGCGTGAACTTGGAATCCCGCTTAATCTCAAGGTCTCGTATGCGTGAACTTGGAATACAGGAGGAAACTTAACAATTAATTTAAATTCACTCAAATAATTACGTTCACGTTGATAAAAGTTTGCACTGCACTAAATCGAATTACATGTTAACAAAAAACGTAAATTTGAACCAATCTTTTTCAAATGTTGGCGATCTCATTCACCAAACAATAGTTGATTTAATACCTGTTCCAGGATTTTTAGTTAGGGGTGCCAGGGCAGAGTATTAACCAGGATTTTGCCCGTCAGACATTCACACCCCCGAATTGCCAAATGGAGACTGGGAGAGTTTTGGGGGAATATGCCCCCCTTGCCCCCTCTAAATCCCCCACTGCATTCACATATTCCTCAGATTCTTTGACACAAGTTACGCTAAAGGAGAAAATGGGTGATCATGAGGCTGATAATTACAAAAATTCTTTTCAAATGAATATTCAATTCCGTAGGCCTACACGATCTTCACTTTACACACACATATATATAGGGTTCCAAGTTGACGCACAGCAGCACGACCGCATAGCGCATTTCACTTACATGGATAATATGACCTTTGATCTTTGGTGTAAACAAAACAATGGTGATTTCATCTGCAGTCAATCTGACTTCTTTGAGCGAATGAGCACATATATATCATTAGAGCATGGGCGCGCAGCACTGAAAAAAGTGTGGGGCTAAAGCCCCCTCAGCCCCCCTGTGGTGCAC
Organism: Phoronis australis; assembly: GCA_002633005.1. Lineage (NCBI taxonomy): Eukaryota > Metazoa > Phoronida > Phoronidae > Phoronis > Phoronis australis. The sequence continues at coordinate 14,108 of NMRA01001528.1, forward strand.
CGCCTACAGACCATGTGCGGCGTAGCACTTAAAAATGTGAGGGCTAAAGCCCCCTCAGCCTCCCTGTGGTGCACCGCCTATAGACCATGTGCGGCGTAGCACTGAAAAAA
>NMRA01000153.1:9146-19440 GCA_002633005.1 Phoronis australis
TGAAATCAGGTGTGAAACAGTGTACATCAATAAAGTCAGATGCCTGAATGACTGGCGACTAAATTTTTCATTTCGCTTTTCCAAATCAAAGAAGTGTCGGTCATATTTTGATGACTCACAGGAGTACAAACGTTTAGTAAAAACCAGAAGATTCTATTATCTTTACAAGTGAACGGAACCTTGATATCATCTCATGGTGCACACCCTCAAAAAAGAGGTAATTTTCGGGATTTCTTACCTTTTCGACTCTGGTGTCATTTTAAGGTGGTGTTTCAATGCTATCTTTGGTTCGTTGACAGTCAGGGCCAGGCCAGGGTCCTGCTAGTTAAGATACTGTATGACCCTAGAAAAACGTCCAGAAATAGCAGTTCAGATTTAGGTAAATCTTTCAAATGCTGTGATTTAAACTCCGTTCACGAAACAAAAATGAAATGATCACATTTTATGACATCAACGGTGTCTCTGAGATCCCATCTCGAAACTTTTCACCAAATAACTTCGATTAAGTTACTGAAACGGTTGTTCAACTAGCAATTTGATATGGCCTTTTTAAAAACGTTTTCGTTTAGCGTATTACGGGTATGGATTTGACGACCTTTAACATATTGAGCTATACACTATTTATAGTAATTGCAATATGAAACGCAAGAAATGATAGTTTACCTTCATAAGTTGCACCTTAAATCTTTTGGAATTCGTTTTGGTTATCCGAGGGTCATGGGGGTATTGTTGGGTGTGCCGTGTAAATAGACCAAACATGCATTGATAAAATTTACAAATAATAGAAAAATCGACTGTTTTCAATTAACCACACGCACATCTATTAAAAAGACATTGTCCTTGTCAAACTGTTTTAGAACTAATAAGCTTTTTCTCGAAATTGTGAACCTTCGGCCTAATAGCACCCTTTTAAAAATGTTTTCATTTGATGTATTATGGGTAGGGATTTGAGAACGTTCAAGGTATTGAGCTGTACACACTGCAGTATGAAACCCAAGTAACGATACTTTAGTTTTATAATTTTCGTCTTAAATCTTTCTTCTTTCGTTTTGGTTAAACGAAGGTTATCTTTGGGTATGGGTATGGCGTGTAAATAGGAAAAAGAGTGTATTGAAAAAATTTACAAACAATCGACCTATCAATTGCTTTCAATTTGCCGTACGCAGATCAATTGAAAAATCTCGCCGTACACAGTCTCTCAGATCGTTGAATTATTTTCGCACTAATAAGTTTTTTTGTCGAATTTGCGAACATTCAGTCTAATAGGGCTTTTTTCAATGAATTTTCATTTGTTGTATTATGGCCACTGATTTGAAAACCTTCAAGGTATTGAGCTGTACACTGCAGTATGAAACCCAAGCAACGATACTTTACCTTCATAATTTTCGTCTTAAATCTTTCTTCTTTCGTTTTGGTTTAACGAAGGTCGCAGGTTATCTTTGGGGTATGGGTATGGGTATGGCGTGTAAATAGACGAAAACATACCTTTGCCTCTGGTGTGATTCTTGTCAGTGGTCCTACAGAAATTTCGGTATACTGCCACTGTTCCCAATGTCAGATCTCGCATGTTGGTGGTGTACTAGTCAGCTAATGTCAAATAGTTTGACGAAAGGCCAAGGCAAGTATCTAAAAGGCATAGAACAATGTTATCAAATAGATGTTGAAATGCCGTGCAGTTACCGACGGATAAGAATATAAAATAGTAAAACTAAAACGACGAGCGTCGGTACTAAAATATTTCAAAATATCCCCACGTTTCGAGCAATGAGCTCTTTGTCAAGGGTGTGCTACAGACTGTACAGTAATGTTAAAAGGAAGTCAACCCCCTAGAAAAAATGAAATGATATGATCTGAATTGGAAATTTCAAGTAAAAAAGTGTGGGCCAAAATTATGAAATCGCGGTATTCATCACTCCAAAGGCTTGCAAGTAAACAAATCCATCAATTCAAATATCCTCGCAAGTCGGAGACCATTAGTTCGAAAGCTAAAAATTCGAAATTTCATGTTACGAGGTTCTGAACAGTGATTTCGAACAAAATGTTTGGAGATTTGTAAGCACGTGCCTCCCTGGAATCAATTCTTCCAAGAGCCAGTGCCTTGGTAAAGCATCCAAACAAAGTTTGACAAAGCGCACTGAACTGTCGCTTTTATTAACATTTTCAACTTTTGGAATACAGCCACTAAAATTTTGTTGCTCCTCTGTCGTTCACTGGGTTCTGGTCTCTTTAACTGTCGAACTGTTTTCGAACTAATAAGTTTTTTGTCGAGTTTGTGAACCTGCGGCCCGATAGGGCTTTTTGTAAACATTTTCGTATAATGAACACAGATTTGAAAACCTTAAAGGTATTGAGTTTCACCCTATTTAATGCAGTATGAAACCCAAGCAACAATAGTTTACCTTCATAATTTTCGTCTGAAGAGCTGCTTCGTCTGTTTTGGTTATTCGAGGATCGCAGCGTATTGCGGTATGGGTACTGCGACTGCGTGTAAACACACAAAACGAGTATTGAAAAAATCTAAAAACAATCGCCAAATCAACTGTTTTCAATTTCTCACACGCAGATCAATTGAAAATCCCTGTCCTTATTCCCCCAGAAATTGATACCGGGAACCATAGCCTAGCTCCATCCCGTTGTGGCATCTGTAGAGGAATTCGAATAATGACATTCACCATATGTTTTGTGACTTCGATCATCAGTTGGATTAATTGGTGATGTTTTTAGGTTTATTAGGACTGGTATTAGTATTTAATTGGAATTGTTGGCGGGATTAGAATGTGTGTTTGCATCAACGTTAATGCACAAGCAAGAAAAGCAACAAACGTCTAGTCAAAGCGAATGATACTACAATTGATAGATGGACAGATCTACAGTCTATGTATTGGAACAAATGAGCGTCATCACGGCCAAAGCATTGATATATGAGGAGAACCCAGAGTAAGTACTACTAAAATACAGCTAACACTAGAAATGTATTTCACCGACCTGGGCAGCACAGTGTTGTAACAGGTGGAGAACTGTAAGTGCACGTGACAACCAGTCAAAAACGAACGTAACGCACCTCAGTGGTACCTTGTGTATCGGGTAAGACAGCATCTCATGATGTACGCCCTCAAGGAAGTGGAAATTTCCTGGATTTTTTACTTTTCCTATTCTGGTGTCATTACATGGTGACGGTTCAGTGACATTTTTGTTCGCTGCCAGTGGTGGCAAGGACAGCGTCCTGCTACTTCGGATGCTGCGTGGCCCTAGAAAGTGTCCAAATTTCTCTAATTTTAAAGGTTGATATCTTAGAAATAGCAGTTCAGATTTTTGTAAAATCTCCCATGTTAATGGTATACTGGTCAGCCAGTAGTTTGACGAAAGAACAAGTTCCTAAACAAGAGCAACGCGGAGCGTTGAAATGCGCCCACGAATGCATCGCAAATGGTGTGCTAGATGGCGCAAATCGTACAATCCATCCAAAAACGGGGACATGTCATATTTCATAAAAATCTGTCAAGGAACTTCGGAGAAAAAAAGAAAAACAGAATAACATGAAATTGCCACTTGTGGGCACAGCGTTCGTTGGATCCGCCTGAAAGTCGTCGTCTGTTGTTATCTTCATATAAGTACACTTACTAAATTTAATAAAGATCGTGAAGTGGGTTTAGGAGATATAGCTATGGGCGCAAAACGAAACATAACTACCACTAGGAGGCGCCACACTAGTCAGTTGCCATCATCAAACGTCCTCTTCGCACTGAAAACATATACGCCAATTTTCAAAACTATCCCTAGAATGATTTCGTTGATAGACGGGTGGACGCCAAAAACAAGATTTGAAAACAGCAAAAATGGCCCCTAGGTCGCGCAAAATACCTCAATTCCATCCAAAAACATAGATGCCTATATTCACAACTTTATGAAAATCTGTTGAGGATCTTTGAAGGTACAGACTGGTAAACGTAAAAAACTACAAGAGCAACGCAGAGCGTTGAAATGCGCCCACAATTGCACCGCATACGGTATCCTTCTAGGGTTGTTTATTGGTACCATAAAGTGGCCAGTAGAGGGCATACTTTGCAAAATGGAAAGGCATGGTCATTGTCTCCTCAATAGGCTAGGGGCAAAATGTGAGTAATCTTCATAATACAAGCACATCCTATACACCAGTTGCTTAAAGCACCACAGAAACATAGAATTAAAAACAAATTTACCAACATACGAGATTAGCACAGCATTAGAATGCCAGAAACAAATTTCTACTTGGAACTTTTCCTTCACAGTCACGAAGTAACACAAAGTATACACCTGAAGACCTATGAAAATACAGAGGTCAATGTAAAATACTAAAATTGCCACTAGAGGCAAATACTAAAATTGCCACTAGAGGCATACCGGTAATCAGAATCATCCTAAAGTCGTCATCGTCCGTTGTCAACATCACATAAATACACTTGCTAAATTTAGTAAAGATCCTGCAAACGGTTTGGGAGATACAGCCATGGGCGCAAAAAAACAAAACTGCCACTAGGAGGCGCCACAGTAGTCCAAATCGTCTGAAAATCATTGTCAGCTGTCTTCCTTATAGTAAGCACATACACGCCAATTTTCACAATCATCCTTTGAGCGGTTTGGTTGATAGAGGGGTGGACGCAAAAATACAGACTCGAAAACAGTAAAAATGGCCACTAGGTGGCGCAAACTACGTCGAATCCATCTGAAAACAGTAGGATAGCGTCATCTCACTAATAGGTGCCTACATACCAAATTTCATGAAAATCCGTTCAATACTTTTGAAGATACAAAGGTAAGCGTAAAAAACTAAAATTGCCACTAGGGGGCACACCGGTAGTCGGATCCGTCCGAAAGTTCGCACATGCCGTCCCATTCATGAATGGAACATATGTCCCAAATTTCATGAACGTATGTCAAAGGGTTTTGGAGATAGAGCAGCGGACGCCAGACGCCGGACGCCGGACGGACGCCGCCCGGACGGACGGACGGACAGAGATGACGGCATAATGCGTCCACATATAAATATGTGGGCGCATAAAAATTGCCACCAGTAGTCAGATCCGTCCGAAAGTCGTCGTAGTCCGTTGTCAACATTATATAAATACACTCGCTAAATTAAGTAAAGATCCTGCAAACGGTTTAGGAGATACAGTCATGAGCACAAAAAAAACAAAAGTGCCACCAGGAGCGCCACAGTAGTCAAAGTCATCGGAAAATCATCGTCAGCCGTCCACTTTATAGTAAAAACATAGATGCCAATTTTCACAATTATCCTGAAAGCGGTTTCGTTGATAGATGACTGGACGCCAAAAACAGACTCGAAAACAGTAAAAATGACCACTAGATGGCGCAAACTACAATGTAGGTCGAATCCATGTGAAAACGGAGAGATAGCGTCACTTAATTAACGGATGCGTGTATCAGTGCCAAATTTTATGAAAATACGTTGAGGACGTATGAACACACAGAGGTAAACGTAAAAAAATAAAATTGCCAGTAGGTGGCACACCAGTAGTCAGATCTGTCCGAAAGTCGTTGTCTTCCGTCGTCAACATCACATAAATACACTTACTAAATTTATTAAAGATCCTGCGAACGGTTTAGGACATGCAGCCATAGGCGCAAAAAAACTGCCACTAGGAGGCGTCATAGTAGTCGAAGTCGTCGGAAAATCATCGTCATACATGCCAATCTTCACAATCATCCTTTGAGCGGTTTGGTTGATAGAGGGGTGGACGCAAAAACCAAACTCGAAGACACCAAAGCATGGCCACTAGGTGGCGCAAACTACGTCGAATCCATCTGAAAACGGAAGGTTAGTCTTATCTCACTGATAGGTGCCTATGTACCAATTTTTATGAAAATCCGTTCAGGACTTCTGAAGTTACAGAGGTAAACGTAAAAAACTAAAATTGCCACTAGTGGTCACACTAATAGTCGGATCCGCCTGAAAGTTCGCTCATGCCGTCCCATCCACGAAAGAAAGACGTGTGCAAAACTTCCTGAACATACGTCCAGGCGTTTTGGAGCGGACACCGGACTCCGAACGGATGGACGGAGATGACGGCATAATGAGTCAACATATAAATACGTTTGCGCATAAAAACTATAATCAGGTTCGAAAGAAGTTAATCCCCTCGAAACAATGAACTCATCTGATCTGAATTGAAAACTACAAGTGAGAACAGTTGTGGGCGGAAGGTATGAAATTACGGAATTCATGGCTCCGAAAGTTTACAAGTCGACAAATAAATAAATCCGAAGATCAACATAAGTCTGAAAGAATATTAGTTGTTTTACTATCAGTTTGATAGGGCTGTTTTTAGAAACGTTTTTATTTGCCTGATAGGGTATTTTAAAAAAATCATTCAATATTACATAACTTGCCTTCAGGCTTGCGAACCTTCGGAGTATCGAGCTCCATCTTATTTGTACTAATGCGCTGTGACTTGCACGCTACAATAAATTTCCTTCTTAATTTTAGTCTTCGGTTCTTAATTTTCAGTCTTTCATGCTTCTTCTTCCGTCTTGGTTGTCCGCGAGTCGGATCGTATCGTTGTGGCGTGGGCATGGTAAGTAAATAAACGAAAACGTTCATTAATAAAATTTACAAAAAACCGATAAATCAACTATTGTTTTCAATTTGCCATTCGGAAACTAATTCAAAAATCCTTATCCCTGCCAGGGTAGTAATCGATCACGGGAACCACTGTTCAGCTCAATTTGATCTTGGCATTTGGAAAGGAATTCAAATCACACCACTCAGCAAGCATTTTGTGACCTTGAACGTCGTTTGGATTTATTCATGCTGTATTTCTTGATATGTTAGGATTGGTGTTAGTATGTTAGCGCAATTGTTAGTCGGGATTAAAAAGAGTGTTAGCGTCAACGCTTAGTGCAAGCAAATGGTAATAGATGATGGATGGAGAGCTTTATCTATTCGAAGTACATGTGCGTCATCGCAACCCAAACACTAATACTTGAGTACAACCCAATTAGCTGGACACCATACATTTGTCACAGGTGGGTAACTGTAACTGTAAGTGTCAGCCAGACAAAAATGTTATCAATAACGAAAGTTACACACCTCTATCGCCCTTCATGTATCGGGTAAGACAGGATCTCGTGGTGCACGCCCTCACGTAAGAGGCAACTCCTGGGATGTTTTACCTTTCCGACTCTGGTGTCATTTTGTGTTGGTGGTTCAGCGACATCTTGGCCGGGTGCACTGCCAGTTGTGGCGAGGTCCTGTATGACCATAGAAAACACGTCAACATTTCTCTAACTTTAACGCTTCAAAATCGTGTACATTTCCCCAACTTTAAAGTTTTATATCTCAGAAATAGCTGTCCAGATTTATGTAAAACTTCCAAATCCAAGGACTTAAACACCGTTTACAAAATGAATTTAAAATAAAATCATGATATTTTAGAACATTAATAGTTTTTTGAGATTATGTCTTGGAACATTTTCATCAAATGAAATTCGAACTTGTTATCGACACCGCTGTTTTGCTATTACTGTGCTTTTCTTTTCTTTTTCGCTAAATTTTACTTGAGGGAAATATTCTTGTGAGGCAATCATTATGAATATCAGACAGGTAAAAACAGAAATTTCAAATTTTACTTGGGTTTCTAGTTTCCGATAATGTAAACATTTAAGGAGTTAAAATATTTAATTTTGTAAAAAAATTAGATAAAATCGCATACTTAGCAATAAAGTCCAATCAACCTTCGAGGACGAATTTAACATACATGAGCCGAGGTGAGTGTATTTCATATTGTGAAGTATACATTGAAAGAAATTTGGTTCGGAAAGTAAAAATATGCCCCAACAAACTTGTAACTGAAGTGTAAAACATTTTAAATGCTTTTTTTCTCATTAAAGTTGAACGGTAAATACACTTTTCAACTCTGTTGTCAGTCGTATTAGTGATACTGCAGGAACTTTTTGATGTACTGTAACCCGTCGTGACGTCGTGGTCCTGTATGGTCCCGTAAAGATGATAAACCTGATATTGATGATGTCAACCAATCCACTTTCTGTCACCTGCTTTGCATCTTTAGTGTCAATCTTCCAAAAATAAAAGCAGGAACCAACTGAAAAAAAACTTATACTTCCTATCTCATAAATTGCATGTTGTGGTCCTTGACGGGTGGTCTTTTCCAAAGGTGCTGTGTAACTTGCTAAAAGCGTAGGTCACGCTTGCCCGTTTAGCAGAATTTGTTAGAAGTTTTCAAAATTTCCTCCAAACTTTTGAGGGTTGGCGATAAGTTACAAAGCATTATTTTGTTTCAGATTACTGGATGGGGAAAGTCGTTTTTGGTATGTGTAAGTAGGCCAAAACCGAGTTTGGTATCCTTTTAATGATAAACAAAGACCAGCTATTTAACAAATGACAAAGTCGCTCAAATAAAATACAGCAATTAAGACTAAATGTAGTTCACTTCCGAGAAGGAATATAATACAGGCGACCCGAAATGAGAGCCTATAGTGTAATTTTTGAGAGACTGCACTGAAACCAGTTGTGAAACCGCGTACTTGAATAAAGACGTATTCCTGAAGTAGATTTTTTACTTCGCTTTTCCAAATAAAACAAGTGATTGGTCAATTTTTGATGGCTCAAATGAGTACACTCATGTAGTCACTGCCAGGATACTGATTTACAGCTGAACGGCACCATATCTTTGGCCGTGGTGTCATTCGTGTTAGTGGTCCTTCTGCACTTTTGGTACACTGTAACTGCTCGCGACGTCAGGTGCCGTGGGTAAATGGTAGACTAGACAGCCAAAGTCCACTTGTTCGACGACTTGCCAAGTCGCTAAAATTGCACAATAAGTGATCAACCTTATATGACCTGAATTGAAAACTTCAAGTGAGAAAGAATGTGTTCAGAGTCTATATGAAATTAAGGTATTCATGGGTCGCAAGGTTTGCAAGTCTAAAAATCCATAAATCTGAAGACTTATCCACACAATTACGAAAACCCACCGAAGCTTATAAATTTGAACTTTCATGACACTAGGTTCCGAACAGTGATTTTGAGCAAAACGTTCAGGGATTTACTTGCACACGGCTGTTTGAAACTAGTTCTTCGAAGAGACTGTGCCTCTCAAAGCGGGATCCAAACATGAAGTTGGGCGATTCACTGAGTTGCTGTAGTTATTTACATGTTCGAAGTATGGTTTATCGCCGCCAAAATTTTGATGCTTGGCTGTCGTTGACTTTGAATCGCTGGTTTCTGGCATCATAGACCTTCGGACTAGTTTCGAACTAACTAGTTTTTTCTTTCTGTCGGATTTGGGAACCTTCGGCCTTATAATGCCTTTTTATTCATTTGCGGTATTATGAGAGTTCGAACTTGTGAATCTTTGGAGTATCGAGCTGTACCCTATTTATACAGTATGACACGCAAGCAACGTTAGATTACATAAGTCCCCTGTTAGATTATCTTCTTAATTTTCGTATTCCACCTTTCTTCCGTCTTGGTTATCCGTGGGTCGCAGCTTGTCGTTTATATATAGGTATGGCGTGCAAATAGACAAAAAAGGTGCAGTAATGAAATTTACAGACAATCGGTAAATCAACTATTGTTTTCAAGTTGACACTCCGAGATTAATTGAAGAATCTACCAAGGCAGTTATCGATCACGGGAACCATTGTTCTGATCCATATATTGTGGGTCATCCTGATGTGTTCCCGTTTTATGCATATCGGGATTCTACATATGTACGTGTCCCAGGTTCGGTATGACCAGTTTTCATTGCATTGGACAGAGTTCTATGTGTCCTGGTGTGGTAGCTGTGATTGTCCCCCTGCAGAGAATGTCCTAGCTGCATGTATTTGAATGCCGGTGTACTGGCACGTTAATCAGTGGATTAGCCGGATGCTCCATTCAAATACACGCAAGCCGGACAATTTCTCCAGGGGGACAATGGCTACTTTCACACCGAGTTCTATGTGTCATTGGCCAGTGCTCGATGAGCCAAGAAAATTAACATACCGAAGTTCGTCGTTTGCGACCTAGCCGAAATCTCGAAAACTAAAGGCGCATTTTCAAGAAGTGAGCTAGCATTCCAAAATTCCAGGGGCATTGCTTTATCTGACAACGACCAGAATCCAATGCAACTAAGGAGAATGCATAAAAATAACACGTTACTTTATTACTTGTTGAACTTATGCCCTAAATCAGGATCGAAAAGCACCTGACAACTGTCATGTGGGCCTAAATGGCAAGTGTTGCTAAAACTTGCACACTCGTCCGCTTAGCGTCTGGACTATTACGCAAAACACC
>NMRA01000153.1:22041-60352 GCA_002633005.1 Phoronis australis
AAATCCGTAGTCATGAAAACACAGCCTGGCTGGCCCATTCTCCGGTCGTTACTATGATGCTTTAAACAACTGACCGACATACGACAAAATATGATCTAACTTTTCGAAAACATTTATAAATTTTACACGGACATATTTTGCTTCGTCGCGGCAACGATCCAACGCTTCCGAATCTCAACGTCTGTAGAGATTGTGAAGCAGACAGTTGCGTGTCCGTATTTTTTCTAGCCGTTCGCGGAAAAACACGGTCTGAAACACAGAACTATGCCGATAAGCTAACAGAGCATCGTAGCGAGCCTCGTTTTGGAATGCGCCTCCTGTCGGCGTGAATAGGGTCTATATGTCTTCACACAGGTCATATGTTGGTCACATCACGTGAAGACGTGTCAAACATGTAAATTGTTACTGTCGCACAATTAATTTTCTATGCAACAAAAAAGCAACTATCGAGTTTAACATTATGTAAAATTTGAGCATTTATTTCAATACTACATTTGTCCAAGGTTTTATTACAGAGCACTTGTCGGATCGAGTCTACACAGTCACTTGTCTTTGAAAGTTTATTATTGGAGTTCATGGTGATTATTTAAAAACCTAATGACTTTGTAGAATATATCCATTCTAGTAATGACGATGGTATTCTTCTATGTCAAAATGTTCTGCCAGGCGGAATGGAGCGTGTCTGTAAATTTAGTGAAGACCACAGTTATGGTGTTTAGAAACGGAGCTAGTTCCCTTGAGAAATTGCGAGATGTGGTATTTTGGAGGTGAAAAACTCGAAGTGATTTCCATGCCAGCTACAAGCACAGGCCAGCCCAAGCCACGGAGGTAGCCATTACAGTCGACAAGCTACAAAGAAGCTGGACCATATTTTAACCACGTGTGGCTTTTGAGACATTTGATAAAATAATTTACCCCAGCTCATGCTATGGAGCCGAAATATGGGGCTTACAAGAATACGACTGGTTAGAACAAGTTTAAATTAAATTTTGCAGGCGTGTATTGGATGTAGCTAATTCATGCTGAAACAATGCTGCACTGAGCGCATGTCGGCGGTTGCCGTTATTTACTAATCACTATGTTGCCGTGATCACGTATTGGTTCAAACTTTTCAAAATGCCTCATCGCATGACTTTGACCAAAATGGTCGGCACTCCCGAAATTGAGCCACGTCACTTAGACTTATACAGCCGATTTCATAAAGGTGGTTTAAAGGTAAACCTGGTTTAAACTGGACTTAGACCAGGCTTAAAGATGATCTGCATTTCATAAAGTGGCTTAACTTTTAGACCAGTGGTCTAGTAAAACCTGATTTAACTCCTATTTAGACCTGGTCTAAGTCAGTTTTCATTTCACCAACGAAGTCTATATTCTTTAGATCTGTATTAAGATCTTAAACCAGGTTTAACTTTAGACTTGGTCAGACCTAGGTTTAACTGTTAAATATGACAGACTTGCATGATATAGGTGCAACTGAATGAGGCCGCGTTGTGCATTTACGACGCAGTTTTAGAGCGAAAATGGACTATTTTCAATATTCAGTTTTACGAAGACACAAGATCAAACGTAGCAGGGGCGGATCTACGACTTTTAAGGGGAGGGGGTCGGTCAAGGATTTTTTAAAAGGGGGGACCAAGTCAACAATTTGATGATTATAGATTTGATCTCACTAAAATCAAGAAAAATGGGAGTCCGAACCCCCTGACCCCCTTGGATCCGCCTATGTGTAGACCAGTTCGTGCTGAATAGTGTCCTGCGGATTCTTCAGAACACGACTGGTCGAGCAGGGCGTCATCGTCATAAGCGCTACGGATTTGACTGAAGACAGCATTTTCTGATTCTTCTGAGTTCCACCTCCATTGGTTTCCGATTTAATGTTGCCGGGAAGGGGTCTTGCCACCCCCTTTGGCCGCGAAAAATAAACACTAAAATGGCACGGAAATAAATTTGGACATTTATGATATCGATATTACGGCTAATCGTGAGCATGTACTTTAATGTGTCTATACGTGTGTTGGTCACACACATTACATTTTTCCTCATGAGAAAAGCTTTTACACCTTTTTCGCAAATGTCTTCACTGATTCTACTAGTGTGTGCCACTGTATACCCACGTGATCAAGGTTTCATTGAAGCACTTCAATAGTTTCTTTGTTGGGTTAATCCAGATCGACACAGAAGGGTGGCTTAGATACTTTAAACCTGGTTTTCCTAAACCGGCTCCCTGGTCTAACAAAACCAGGCTTTCAGACTTTTAAACCACGTTGGTGAAATGCAAATTGAGTCTAAAATAAAACCAGGTGTAGGAAGACCAGGTTTAAGTCTTAAACCTGGTCTGAATATTTCGGTACTTCTTGTAGCCATAGTGTTTATCAAAACATTTCAGTACCACGTCTAAATTATACCTGTCTTCCGGCGACAAATCAATTGTATTAAACAATTTGACACCATCTGCTCCAAGGAGATGAAGTAAAATGTTAACTTTCTGTTTACCTGACGCATCCTCGAGTCCGCTTGCGATCAGGTAAATGTCAAATCGCCACTGGCTCCAACTTTCTCCTGTTTTGTCAGTCTCTAGCTGTACAAACGGTTCTGGCGGGTTCACAGGCGTTTGGGCTGAAATCGTTACTGAAGCGCTAGTAGGCTACGGAGAGAAAAGAATTCTAAAAAAATCGAGATAAAGCTCCCGTGATCTGGTCATGAATACTGGCTAGTACCAAGGGATTGGAATAAAAAATCATTTAAGGACTGTGTTGTGATTACATGTTCCCTCAGTAATGCACCGGGCATTCAAGGTCATAACCCTACGGCTGCGGTGGCCATTTGAGTATTATTTTCTGTGTTGTTGCCTATTCCAACACAAAAAAGCTTGATGTTTGAAATTAGTGCCTGGTTGATGTTTGATCAAGAGGTGAATTAAACATTCGCTATCTGGTTGCAATACATTTTATATGCATTATCTATTAATTTCGGAAGACTTCTGACCGAGTTTTTTCTACCCGGTAAATTCCAAGTTTAACCAAGATACGCCCTTGCTTTAACTTGGATTAATATCAATTTCTGCTTTACAAAAAATCACATGGGGAACCATACATTCGGTAACTGGTTGCAATACAATTTAAATGCTTTTTTTCTATTACCTTCATAACACTTCTGAGCGCATTCGCAGTTTTTTCTACCTAATTCCAAGTTCAGTAAGCAAGCCACAACGGCTTAAACTTGGAATAATTCAATATCTGCTTTACAAAAATCACGTGACGAACCAAACATTCTTTAAGTGGTTGCAACACCACTTTAAATGCATTTTCTATTACTTGCGGAACACTTCTGAGCGCATTCGCAGCTTTTTATGCCTGATTCCAAGTTAAAGCAAGGGCGTGGCTTGCTTAAACTTGGATTAATTCAGTTTCTGCTTTACAAAAAATCAAGTGGTAAACCAAACATTGCTTTAACTGGTTGCAATATATTGTAAATTCATTTTCTATTAAGCCTACTTTTGAAACACCTCTGAGTGCATTTTATGATAGTTTTTTTGTACCTAATTCCAAGTTTAAGCAAGCCACGCCCTTGCTTAAACTTGGAATGGTTGTATATTAGCTTCACAAAAAGTCACATGGTGAACCAAACATTCTCTGACAGGTTACAATGTGTTGTAAGCACAACTTTTTTCTTATCTTGAGACTTTACTGAACACGTTAACAATTATTTCCTTCCGAATTCCAAGTTTAAGCAGGCCAGGCCACTGCTTCAACTTGGAATAATTCTATTTTCGCTTTACAAACCTTATGTTGTGAAGTAAGCATTCTCTGAAAGATTACAAGATATCATGAACAATTTTTTTCTGTCCCTGTAAATTATCGTCCAAGTTTAAAAGATGACGGTAGTAAAAATAATGCAGCAATAAACCGGTTCTAACATACGAACAAAACTGACATTTGCCCGAGTTGCGCTCCAAACAAAAGCTGATTCACATTTATTGTAAAAACACTAATACTGACAGCAATCTCTGATTGGCTGATATATCAGTGGTTGATAGGGCATCGACTGCTTATCACATATTGCTGCTCCATATTGCGACAATGAGTTGATAGAGTTTACACCGCGTTCTATTATTCTATGCTCAAGTGCAAAATGGCTTACGTGGACTTGTCAGTGTTTCATCTCAGTTTGAACTTAAAAACCTCAGCCAGTGTTTTGATTCACTGAGTCAATCCTCGCATCATTGGTGCCAAAGTTGACAGATAAAAGCAGGGACCAGCTAAAAACTTTACTACATTTGTCACAGATTGGGTACCATGGTTCTTGGTGGCTGGTTCTCCCCACAGTTGCCTAAGTTGTAGGTCACTCTTGCCCATTTAGCATGACTTCGAAATGAGTTTTCAATTTTTTCTCCAAACTTTTATTTAATATTGTCGAGGGTTATAGAGCATTGTGTTGTTTTAGGGGATTGGATGGGAATTGCATTTTTCATATATGTTAATATGGCAAAACTAGATATGTATGGTGTCCTTTTAAATGACCCTGTCATTGAAGCAAAAAGTTTGAGACTGAATTGGAGTTTTTATTCGAAATCTCAATTTTTTTACTCGATTTTTTTTCTCGATTCTAGGAGTCATCAAATGCGAACATGGCCCGGACTTGAGGAACTCATTTGCAAAAACCATAACCAGGTATGCTCAAACACGGATTAATTGACACTTATCTCGAGTTCGTAAAAAAATGTCAAAAATAATTTCGATTTGGAGTCAGTGAGAAAACTTAGATGCTGGGCTCAGAACTCGTACAGCAACCGTATTGACAGAGATGTGCCGGAGTTCTGGAAACCAGGAGAATGCCACCCTCGGGCCGGTTAATCGTAGCTCATTTGAATGACAAATGTATTTCAAACGTACTTGACAAACAAGCGTGAACAAAAATTGCCATAGAAAGAGGTGTCTCCCACTTATTCACTAGGACCATCAATGCAACAACAATTGAGCGCGCACTCTAGATTGGGAAAATGGGAGCCCAATCTTGATGTGTGCACATTCCAAAGCCCACAGAAACTACACCTTCATATATCGATATTCACACTTGTAGATCTAGTGTACAGAATAAATACATATATTTACCAGCCACACTACATCTGTCTGTGTCCCGCATTTCGTTGTACTACTTGAACATTCAAATCGGACTGTTTTTATTTATGAGGTCCCATGTATGAATGTTGTTGTTGATAGGACATCTGCAATNAATTTTTTTCTGTCCCTGTAAATTATCGTCCAAGTTTAAAAGATGACGGTAGTAAAAATAATGCAGCAATAAACCGGTTCTAACATACGAACAAAACTGACATTTGCCCGAGTTGCGCTCCAAACAAAAGCTGATTCACGTTTATTGTAAAAACACTAATACTGACAGCAATCTCTGATTGGCTGATATGTCAGTGGTTGAGAGGGCATGTAATACTGACAGCAATCTCTGATTGGCTGATATGTCAGTGGTTGAGAGGGCATGTAATACTGACAGCAATCTCTGATTGGCTGATATGTCAGTGGTCGAGAGAGCATCAACTGCTTATCACATATTGCTGCTCCATATTGCGACAATGAGTTGATAGAGTTTACATCGCGTTCTATTATTCTATGCTCAAGTGCAAAATGGCTTACGTGGACTTGTCAGTGTTTCATCTCAGTTTGAACTTAAAACCCTCAGCCAGTGTTTTGATTCACTGAGTCAATCCTCGCATCATTGGTGCCAATGTTGACAGATAAAAGCAGGGATCAGCTAAAAACTTTTACTACCTATGTCACAGATTGGGTATCATGGTTCTTGGTGGGTGGTTCTCCCCACAGTTGCCTAAGTTGTAGGTCACTCTTGCCCGTTTAGCATGACTTCGAAATGAGTTTTCAATTTTTCCTCCAAACTTTTATTTAATATTGTCGAGGGTTATAGAGCATTGTGTTGTTTTAGGGGATTGGATGGGAATTGCATTTTTCATATGTGTTAATATGGCAAAACTAGATTTGTATGGTGTCCTTTTAAATGACCCTGTCATTGAAGCAAAAAGTTTGAGACTGAATAAGAGTTTTTATTCGAAATCTCAATTTTTTTACTCGATTTTTTTTCTCGATTCTAGGAGTCATCAAATGCGAACATGGCCCGCACTTGAGGAACTCATTTGCAAAAACCATAATCAGGTATGCTCAAACACGGATTAATTGACACTTATCTCGAGTTCGTAAAAAGTTGAACGAAAAATGTCAAAAATAATTTCGATTTGGAGTCAGTGAGAAAACTTAGAGGCTGGGCTCAGAACTCGTACAGCAACCGTATTGACAGAGATGTGCCGGAGTTCTGGAAACCAGGAGAATGCCACCCTCGGGCCGGTTAATCGTAGCTCATTTGAATGACCAATGTATTTCAAACGTACTTGACAAACAAGCGTGAACAAAAATTGCCATAGAAAGAGGTGTCTCCCACTTAGTCACTAGGACCATCAATGCAACAACAATTGAGCGCGCACTCTAGATTGGGAAAATGGGAGCCCAATCTTGATGTGTGCACATTCCAAAGTCCACAGAAACTACACCTTCATATATCGATATTCACACTTGTAGAACTAGTGTACAGAATAAATACATATATTTACCAGCCACACTACATCTGTCTGTGTCCCGCATTTCGTTGTACTACTTGAACATTCAAATCGGACTGTTTTTATTTATGAGGTCCCATGTATGAATGCTGTTGTTGATAGGACATCTGCAATCTGTAAATTACAGGAGCAGAAGGGTTTTTAAGATAACAATAATATTACAAAGTAACTTAACAAAATCATGTTTTGAAAAGGATAATTGCCTGACTTATCGTCAATCAATGAATGAACGAGCTACTGCGCTATCAAGGTCACGACGTTCCGATGATCCTGACTTTTGACCGACGACCCTGCAGTGCACTCCGTAAGGACCCCGCCTGTAATTTATGCGAGGTCTTTGAAGATCAACCTTTAGACCAGCTGCTTAAAATGAGCGGAGGAAACCTTTTGAAGCGATCGACCGTTTACAACGACCGGGGACTGCATGAATTGTCACTTACTAATGACGTAATTGAATGGAAACGCCTCCAAAAACATTGCAGTTCGACAGGTAAATATATATCAAGGTAGCGCCATGTTACTATGCTGCGTGACCGTTGGCGCCGCTCGTACACATCCGCCGCTTGACACGATACTACAATAGAGAAAGGTTATTATGCATATTCTCTTTATCGTATTATATCTAGTGACTGAAATGGATCATGAGAACAGTGACTTAACTTACTAAATTAGGGCTAGATCTGGCTGTTAGACCCGGCCCTGCGTCATACAACATTTTTAACCGTTCGTACTTAAATAGGAGGTCAGGCACAACTCTGTTGACTTTTCTATCTACGAGAGAACCAGACGGTTGACATACCTGGTCATTGGAATAGTGCCGCTGGCAGCCAGTGTCCGCTGCATATGCAAACGCAGCATGCTAACATGATTTTCACATTAATTAAAACCGTAACATGAAACAGTTTAAAGTAACTATCTTTCCGAATAATTCTCATTCAACCAATTATTACATAGGCGGATTTAGGGGGGAGGGCCCCCCTCCTTGGCTGGTGCAGGGAAAAATAAATAGCAGCAACAGCGTGACGAAACGAGTGCACCAATTTGGAATGGCAGCGGGGGGGCAGGGCGCAGCGGAATCGTGTTCCCGCTTTTTTTTAGTCCTCCAATAGAATTCCACATCGCCAGCCCCCGCAACTTTCGGGCCGCCTGTGCATACAATCACGCTTTGCCCAGTTCTGCGAGGCAAAATTTATTGCCCCCCTTATGGTATCCTAGATCCGCCACTGCACTAGACACTCTCGCACTCACGTACTCTGTGAATCGAACCACAGGTCTCTAAGATTGTCGGTCTCGGGCTCTTCTGACTGAGCTACCGAGGACCCGATATCTGTGCAATAACTGTTTGCACCCAAGTGTTTTATTATACATCCCATGAGTGACGGCAACGGCAATGGCAAGAGATGACGAGTTACTGACAAATCGGACTATACCTGTGGCCCCTAATGTCAATTGTTTTTTTTTTTACGTTCGCATCTATATCTTCGGATTTCGTTAGCTTATTTTCATGAAATTTGGCAGATAGTTATGTTTTGCAGAGATGACGCCACTTTCTCAATTCGGATGGGTTTGACGCAATATGCAGCATCTAATGGGCACTCTTATAATTCTAAAAATACTCATTGAAGCACACCGTTTGCCATGCTATCGTGGGGGCATTTCAACAGTCCACGTTGCTCTTGTTGACATCTGTGTTTATATCTACTTAACCTCTTGCAAGGTCACAATTTGGCGTGTGTAGTCCTATTTTAAGCTCGACCACAATTGGACCAATGCTGTGCCTCTGAATGGAATTTTTTTTCTCAGAACACTGAGTTACGCCTGTCTATCTTTAGAGTTCCTTTGCGGATTTTCATTTAATTTTGCCGGACAGTGTTCTTGGAGAGAAGACAACACCTTGTTTTGGATAGGTTCAATGTATTCTGTGCCGTTTAATGGCCATTTTTACGATATTAAAAACACCTACTGGAATTGCGTTGCAGTCGTGGGTGCATTTCAACGCTCCATGTAGCTCTTGTTTACAAGGTTTTAAGTATGACAGCACACAGTTGTACGGTAAACAACAGAATAACCGGCCTTTTTTTAGAGCGTGTGAAGGTTCAAGAAATCGTGGTCGCAACTCAAAAGAATTGCTGCTTTTCTGTTCATGTGATCGACAGACAACCCAATCACATATGGACAGTGAAAGAGTTGTCATTTTCGTGCAACAATGACGAGGAAGCCGAAGACTGGGTGAAATGTATTACAGAACTCTTGTCTAAGCCAGGTCAGTGAGTTAGAACACCTTCTTCAAAATCAAACATAAATTATCGCTGTGCAAATATACCATCTGCACAAAGAGTAAAACACTTTACTTGTTTGAAGTCGTTTAGTATGCCTAAAAAAGAGGTGCAGGTGACCGGATGCCTTTTGCAGTAGGCCTACACCAAGACGTGCTTGGGCTTCAAGGCCGGGCCTATTACACCATACTTGGTCAGTTAGTGGCTAGTGAGAATTAGCGTTCTTCTGTGATAAAAATGCTGGCATTTGACTACTCTCGAATGGAATCGTATTCAACCAAGATAAGAAATAATCACATTAGACAAATAGCGACATGACAGTATCAGTCATTGGTGAATGAGTTTCAGCTACTGTCTCCGTTTTGTTTTGAAAAACAAAACTTAATTGATGACGTGGCACTTTTTCAAGGCAGAATGTTTTCAGTTACGAAAATGCTTAGATGCTAAACTTTAAGGTGATCAATAATTTCAATCTATTTATTTTCTGCGTACTTAATGTTTTCTACTAAGTTCATATTATTTGTCACATAATTGGGATCCTCGAAGATCTGTGAGTAAGTTAGCAACTTTCCCAAAAATATTCGACATTGGAAATAAAAATCACTAATAATCTTTAAAATCTGACAAGCACGCCTCCTTTCTTTAGTAAACTCTTTCTCTTGCAGAATTTAAACGTCCGAAACGTCTACTGGTGTTCGTCAACCCAAACGGGGGAGGCGGTCGTTGTAAGACCATCTACTGTCGCGATGTTGAACCCCTGTTTGAGTTGGCCGGAATTGAAACTACAGTTGTGTGTAAGCACATATGTGCGTGTTGGCATATTGGGATACCAACCTGGAATGTTGATAGGTCTACTGTAGAAGAGAACAACCTGGAATGTTGATAGGTCTACTGTAGAAGAGAACAACCTGGAATGTTGATAGGTCTACTGTAGAAGAGAACAACCTGGAATGTTGATAGGTCTACTGTAGAAGAGAACAACTGATAGGAGCTTTCACCCTGATATTATCGTGATTTAACGACCCACTTAAATCAATGAACTTTGAGAAGACGGAAGTTGTACCTTTACGAAATATGACATCTCGTGCGATTTTGGTTGATCATAATTTGTCGTAACAGATTTTTAAGGAATTCGCATCAACCATTTTTAGTGAACTCAGTCACATGAATGGCATGATACGAATAAATAGTTGTTATGAACGACTGACATAATTTTTCACGCAAGGTTCATCATCAATGGTGAAAATTTATGATTTCGCTGAGTAATGCTAAATAATAGAAAGAGGTTTTCCATGAATGATCATTTATCATTAGCCTGATGATCGTTTACCGTCAGCTCGTTATGGATTTAACAAAAATGGTGGTGTAGGATTTGAGACAAAATTTTCATTTTTGGAGAGTTTCTAGCCTCACTCTTTCACAGAGAATTTAATCGAAAAAAGCGCCCCTTGTAAATAAAATTACCGTGAAAATCCACCCTTTTTAGTGTCATATCCTCTGTGCCCAACATAATATATCCAGTTGATAAATCACACCACAAGTTGGTTGTGTAAATGCCCATAAATCCTGCTCCAAGGATTTGTCTCTGCATTCGAAACTCGATTGATCAATTTACATTCTTGCTTCGGGTAAACTTACAATTTTGTTCTCCAACTATGTGATTGGTTTCAAAGTTTCGAATCCGCGTCTGAATGTAGTCTAAGTTCGCAGATTAGGTCTTGGGCCCTGAATTCGCTAACCATGTGACAGAATCGACTAAATTTTCCATGTAGCCTACGTAATGTTCGTCACGTCGAATTTTTAGGTTGGAGACGTAATTATCTTCCCCCATGCAACGGGAATGATAATTTCTATGCAAATCTTTCGACATATTTACCGTAAAGCTTCTTTCAATTAGAACAAAACATGGTAGAAAGATAAATTTTATTTTATCAAAAATTCTAACAAGAGTGAACAAGAAGACAAATTTACTTAATTATTTGAAAACGTTATATGGTACAGCTGTCATCAACAAACACAAGATGAAATTTTGAACATTTGTGGAAATATAGTGGTACTGAAAAATGAAAAAAATAACAATTTTGGCCATTCTTTTTGTTAGAGTTAAAGGAAACTTTACCGTAAGTTGAGTTTTAAATAAAACCGCTGATATCGTAAGAGGTTTCGGAATCCTATTTCGTGAGGCAACACATCGCCTCTATACGACACGTAAAGTTTAGTTAAATGTACAACGAAAATACAAAATAATTCGTCAGTCTGTTTGTTTTAACCGTTCTAGATACTACAAGTGGAACTCAAGCTCCTGAAATGCTAAAAAACTATCATGACTACTCTTCGATCGATGGGTAAGTGGCAGTAGTGATGATGAGACAATGTTTTCAGTATTAAGATGACCGTTATTCTAATGTTTTAATAACAATTACAATAATGCTGCTACTGTTGCTGCTGCTGGTGGTGGTGTGTTGCTGGTGGTGGTGATGGTGGTGATGATCATTTTCGTCAGAAATAACATATGAGATATTGTTGTGGCATCTCATACAGGGTAGTTGCCGTCGGCGGAGACGGCACTGCAAACCTCGTTGCTAGTGCCATCCTGGAGCGGGCCTACAGAGACGCCGGCGAAGATTTAAATAAGGCTGACGCGAAAGCTTGCAAAACTCCAGTCCGGCTGGGATTAATTCCGTCAGGTTTGTACGTTGAATCTGACCATTCTTGCTATTTTAAATGTATAGGAATCGATACCTACTTTTTTTTCTTAACGTGTATCTAGTTGGAGGTCATATTTTAGGTATAGGTAGTAAAATTCGCTTTAAGTCCATTTTGTTTAGACTTTTTCCAACATTGAATGTTGCTTATCAAACGTACCAGTTTTACAATACGCCAAAAATACACAATTGACTTCAAGTTAATGAAATGGACTTAAATAATTTGGTAATCGCCTATATTATATCTACAAGGCAATTGATTGCAGGCTCGACTGATCTGATTTGCCACAAGTACACAATTGGAACTAGAGATCCGTCGACCGCGGCTCTGCATATTATCATCGGTAAGTGAAAGCAGATAATAGAGGCACTTAGAGCATACATTGGACAATTAAAATGATTTGATCAGTATTAAAGGAAATGCATAAGTTTAGATATATTATAAAATGTCGTTTTGAGAAAATATTGTAAATTAGTCGAATTGGACATTTTGAAAATGTCTCCGAAACGGACATTGATAGTTCGATCCAAAACAGATTTCTGTTTTTCTTAATTTCGTCGAGTTTTCGATGTTCTTTCATATGGGACGTTTTTATAACTAATCGATCGAAAAGCGAGCAGTAAGAGTGGTATTAGTAATGAGATCGATCTGTTATTTCAGGAGATGAGATTGAGGTCGACACATGCGCGGTTCGTCACAAAGAGAACTTTCTATCCTTCTTTTTGATGATGTTTACTCGTGGATTGGTAGGAGACTTGTTTCGTTTCTCAGAAAACCACTACATGAGAAAATTAGGAAGAGCGAGATATATGCTCACTGGTATGTAAAACAAGTAACAAAAAACGTTACCATGAGCAGCAACGCTGAGTGATGTGTATACCGACAATACGGCAATAATTCCATCGCATTACCTATTTCGTTTTGATCACTATATGTGTATAGAAAACAGTGTGAGTACACGCTGAGCGAGAAACTTCTTAATAAATAATCACATAATGTATAAAATCAAATTTTATTTTTCATTTTCCTCCTTTTGTATTGTTTAAGCGCCAAACACACTAGTTGTTTGGGACGACTTCAACTACGCGACATTATATGTAGCTGGGAATGGTGTTATACTGCTGAATAGTGAAGCGAAGGTGGACAGTCATTTTACATAATCTGTGTCTCGCTGCATACACATGCCGCTGTTCAAGGAGACTTTTCTAACTCATTCCGTGTTTTTCTAAAATTTTCACTTAGAATTATTCAAAATTCGTGTCTTGGCCCTTCGTCTAATTCTGAATACGCAAAAGTGTCCACTCTTGCCATTTTTATTTTACGTTTAAGCATTGGTCATTTACACGAGAATTGACGCCAGGTCGTGCTTATTTTGGCGGTGACCAAATTTCGCACTTACCTGAGGATTGTCAGATTAATGACGATTACTCGGCATAACTGAAAAGAAGTAGGTCACTAGACCACATGTTAGGACATTAAAATATATTAACATCGAATATGTCCCTTATTTTTGTTGCCAAAAATACCTTGCAACTTTCGTCAACCTTCAAAGATTGCATGAGTTAAAACTGTTTAATCGGCAAGCGCGTCTACTTCGTGACACAGTGAAATTTAAAAAAAAACATCACTTGTATCTCTCAGAGAAAGTATGAATCGTGCAAATAGTGTGTGGATACATTTTAGTTGTACCCCTCAAAAGAGGGATTGCTCTTAATGGTGTCTCAGTGCTTTAAAATGACCAATTAGTACATGGTTTTATAAATCAAAGTTTGTAAGGAAGAACAATACACAGTTTCTGAAGTCTAGTTATTCACTAGCCTTCCAACACAAAAATTAACTTTTGATTTAAACCACGTAACCTTATGAAATTGATATCAAAAGATTGGGAAAAAATGAAAGTTCGTTATTTCTTGTGACTAAGGTTTACCAAATGTCTCGTCACGGGGGGGATTCTGTGCACTGAGCATAGTGTGAAGCAATCTGTGCACTGAGCATAGTGTGAAGCAATCTGTGCACTGAGCATAGTGTGAAGCAATCTGTGCACTGAGCATAGTGTGAAGCAATCTGTGCACTGAGCATAGTGTGAAGCAATCTGTGCACTGAGCATAGTGTGAAGCAATAAAGCACAGTCAGTTTTTTCAAGACCAAAGTCAAACAATACCATAGTTTGACTGGTGACCTATATTAGGTACAAGTTGGGATCAATTTAATATATGGAAGTGTTCTAAATCTAAAGTTACAGTTTCTTTTATGCAAGTTTGTGGGCTCTGTAAGTTCAGCCCTGGTGAGGCTGTCATGGTGTTTCCTATCTTGCAAAGTTTATGTTTGGCAAACATAAACAAAACATTTTAAAAATGTTCCATCCGTTTTACTCGCTCTCGTTTATATTTTTAAGATTTTTACTTGTTATACCTTTATCCATCGGTACAAGTCGAACTCAAGTACAGGACAGGTGATGAGGACGCAGGTAAGCTGATTGGTTAAGTCGCACTTGCCATAGCAACATTACAGGGAAGGACAATATTAAATACATGTAGACCTTCAAAAGTATCAGAAGAAACGTAATGGATCAGTGACGTAAACTCTTTATTTACGTTTCGGATCACTGATCTTAGTGTACTCTTCAATTTCGTGATCCTGCACCTCGGTTTAGGTAACAAACTAGTACCTAATGAGGCAGTTAAAGAAAATCCAGTCAATTTAGTAGGGAAGGGGTCAATAAATTGTGCAAAATTGAGCTGTCAAAATTCACTACTTTTCTATCTGCTATTGTTTAGAATGGAATTGCATCTCAGACGAGCTCATCAACGTAATGGTGTTTCCTTTGGGTTTACGCAACAAACTGATAACCAATGAGACATCCAAGGAAAAGTGCAGTAGACTGAAAAGCAAGCTCAATAATGGCAAGTTATTCATTTTCGCACATCAAAAAGTTTCGAGGCGGGACTATCTAAAATCGGCGTCGACGTACCACGAGCTGTTTTTTGGAGATCACTCCGACTTAACAGACGTAAGTTAGATATATCGGTATTTGAATACTGAAAAGATCTTTAATCACGATAGTAGAAAATATTTTTAAACCATCAACATTTATAAAAACGGTTTATATATTCGTGTGGAGCAAAACTTATTAGGAGATTACTTGAGGAGTTGAACCCTATTTCACCAAGAGCAGTACGAAGTGCCTTAATAGAATGATTTGTCGCATTGTCACAACGACTATTTCAATAAACGTTTTGTTCATTTAAGAGTGCACCGGCGCATTTAGCGCTTGAACAAAAGTAATCTTTTGAAAAAAAAACCCATTCTTTCGAATATAAACGTATGGTCCTAAATCTGAGCGTCTGTGATACACGCTATGTACTTCCTTGTATGCTTCCCTACTGTTGACTGTTGTTTTCAGGCTGAATCAGTTTATCACGTAGAGGCTACTGAAGTAATTTTAAAGACGAAAGAAGGCTGTCTGAGTCTGGACGGAGAAGCCTACATGATTAGCGAGCCTATGGATTTACACATTAGGTAGGTGAATGATTGACCGAGCTGACTCACTATGCAAGACGTTTTACAATTAGCGAATGAAACCATGATAACATTTTGTTTTGGTATCATCCACCATGTTTATTGAAATTATGTCTTGTCGCCAATATCCGACATGCCGACTGGAAAGGGGTTTTGGAGGAATTTCTGTTTTGCGAAGTACAACCATGTTATTTAACCGTTCTCATTTCGTCTCATTATCGCTTATAGCATCTAACAACGTCATATTAGACGAATTGTGAAATAGACTAAGTCATATTTCTAACCAATGCTATATAAAGATGACATTGAATGTTCACCAAGCAATCTGAAATATAATCCAAACATTTACTGGGTAATAGGATACTAAACCCTGTTTTGATGATTTCTACCAATCCTTGTCCTGTCACCTTCTAATGTATAATTGTCGACAATCTTGAAAAATAAAGGCAGGAACCAACTAAAAACTCAAACTCCCTATGTCGCAAATTGGATATTGTGTTTTTTGGTGGCCTGGGGAAGTCTTTCCCCACCAGTTGCCGTGTAATTCGTTAAAATCGTAGGTCACGCTTACCTAGAGTTTCAAATTTCTCCTCAAACTTTTGAGAGTTGTAGAGGGTTACAGCCCAACATTATGTTTCAAAGAACTGGGTGGGAATGTAGTTTAAGCATTTGTTAGCGGCTTAGTATCCCGGCTATCATCGAAGAGAAAATCCCCCACCACCATTCGTCACCAGATCTGCCCATCATGGATTCATATCAAAAGAACACAAACAATTGTTTGATTTGTGCGAATTTTCAGACCTATAATGTTACGTAGCTCAGTTCAACCGGTTAGTAAATGTTGTCATTAATTGATACGTAAAGGTATCGGAAACTGCTCTTCTGGTTCAAGTGTGACCTGTACGCCTATTTTCCTTCCAGATTACACCAAGCTAACTTGCGCCTATTTGCAAGGGGAGTAGAAGAGCCGGTGGTATAACTTAGACAGAGGGCGAGGACAATCAGACTTCAGAGCCGGTGGTGTAACACCGACAGAGGGCGAGGACAATCAGACTTCACACCACCAATACTAAGTCTTATTTATCCAAGGTGAAAATCAAACATAGATGGGATCGTCAGCAATTTGATACATGCCAGTTCTTATCTAATTATTTTATTTTATTTACAAATTAATTTACAAATTAAAATTTGGTAAAAAGATATTAAATAACGTTTTTACATATTACCAGACAATACCGCTTGACCAATTTAAATTTGTATATGCTCTGCAACCTTTGTCTCACTATCCTCAACTTTGATGGAAGTTTAAAAATTCCTTGCCACACGCCTGCCACTTACGGAAGCTTGACTTGTCCTTCCAAGCCTGCGCGAGTAGTCACATGCGATGGATTCTGTTGCAGCAAGGAGAGTAGTACAGGAGCGGATCCAGGATTTTTAGTTGGGGGGGGGGGCAGGGCAGAGTATTAGCCACGATTTTGCTGGTCAGACATTCACACTCCCCAACTGCCAAATGGAAAATGCATTCATGGAGTTTTAGGGGGGGGGGGCATGGCCCCCATGCCCCCCCTCTCTAAATCCGCCACTGTACACTCCTTGGTTGAAGTTTCTATCTTTGAGGCGAGTAATATCACTCTGGCCAGTGAAATTACCAAAACAGGTTAAGTAACATATAATAAATTTCCAGTGCATATGATTGGAGAAAAAGCGCCACACTCGGCTACACTTTCACAGCGCTACTTTTCAATATAGGTGTCCCTATGACAGAGGGTATCTAGCAGCGAGAAATCACAATCACGTGTTCTCATACGGCGATATCTTACAGGACTTGGAGGGGAACATTTTACAGGTGATGCACCCTTCCAATAATAAATAGACTTGTGTGACAATATTTTTTTAAATTGAAATAAACGTTTTTGCATGAATAAAGTCAAAATAGTGGTAAAAAGAGATGAAGAAAGAGGAAACTGGAAATCAAATAAAAGGAAATCAAAACCAAAAAAGATGAAAATTACAAGTCCTGATCTTAGTGAGGTACTAGCATTATTGAACTGACCAGGGCTGCAGGGCATAATACAAGGCCGATAGTATAGCACCTGATAAACCAGCATGGGGTCTAACAAACCTCCCACTGGTTGGCACCATGACCTCAAGAGGTCATTCCACCTTGCTATTTGGACCAGTATTTGGCAGTACTGGCTGTAATGAAAAGGCTCACCACTGTAGTCACCTCTTGCTTCATAGTCAACGGAGGTATCACTTAACTTCAACACAAACTCTTCTTCAGACAGAAAGCTCATGAGGCATAGGAAATATATTATTTCTTTATTTAAACCAGAACTATGACACAGAGACCCAGTTACAATAGATTTAATCACCAACAAGACAAAATATATTACACCCTTCAACAATACAACAAAGCTTGAATTCAAATTGTCACTTTATAGACTACTCTTGTTGCACCCTGGCGACAGAGATGTAACTAACAAAGTAATAATAAATTTCTCAACAGCTTCAAACATTCCCATAGTACATGTTGCATCTCCCCAATTAGACCAATTCAACCCAAAACACGTTATTGTATTAACAATTAAAGAGCATTTCACCCACTTTAGCCAACTAAAAATTGAAGTAGGCCTTCCATCTTCATAAAATCAGTCTCCTAATATTCCTTATTGCGATAGCATTACATTTCGTCTACCAACTCAAGCCAAAGACAATGCATGCACGCGCTATTTTTGAATTTATAATTTAAGGTTAGCCAACCCCACTAAATTCAAGCGTCTTCTCAAGCTACTTACAGCTTTGACAACCTTGTTGGTAATAGAAATAGAACCCTATCACAGTATGGAATATTACAAGACCAAATTTGAGAGAGAAAACAGCAATTCAATTTGAGAGAGAAAAAGACCTAATTCAATTTGGAGAGAGAATAAGACCCATTCAATTTGAGAGAGAAAAAGGCCCTATTCAATTTTTGTTTTCAGTCAGCTAAACAGGGCAAAAGGCAGCTTCAACATTTCACTTCATTGTAAAAATTTAATGTGTTCTGACATGGACACTTTTATACAAAAATAGGAGCACAATTTTCATAGTAGCACAAAAAGGCAGTCATTAATAATAGATTAGCACAGGCATCTTATAACAATTAAAGGACAGTTGAACTAAATCAGCTCCCTGTTACAGAACCGGAATAGCAAAGCTCTTTCACGATGATAATAACAAATCAACCAAGGTGGTATGGTAAAACCTCACAAATTTAGGACAAAATATGGCCAACAAGTCAATTGTGTTGTGTTCTTCATTTTTTCCACAAAAGATATATAGTACCAACATAATGCCTCAGCATGTTAAAATTATGGACAACAGCAACCATCAGACAATATTTTGGGCATTCATAATGAAGTGAGAAATCTTCAAAAGATGAAAAAGCTGAATTTTGGTGGTTATTTTTGTCCGAAATTGGCGAGACTCTACCACATTCGTGTAGTTGCCCAACTATCACAGCCACAGGTATGACATGATACTCAATGAAAAAGTCCTTCAAACTGATATTCAGTGAGATAACAAATGAACCAAAAATTACAGCACAAATCTTTAATTACAAAACAACGATTTTAGCTGCTACTTAGTTACACAACAATTTTAACAAGATGTGTTTTAATAATCGTACAACAAACTCATGGCCTCAGCAGAACGCATCCTCACTTCTGTAGACGGGTCCTTCAGTAGAATTATCAGAGCTGAAAAAACAGGCAAAAGGCATTTCAGACATTCATAAAAAGACGAAAACATAGTTCATAGTGATGCAAGTAGCTTGATGACAAAAGCAAAGCAATATGTTGAAATAAATATTTTTGCATGAATAACGTCAAAATAATGATGAAAAAGGACCAAAAAGAGCAAACTCGAAGTCAGATAAGAGGAAATCGAAACCAAAAAGAGGAGACCCTCTTAAATGAGGAAAGTTGCAAGCCCTTATATATACCCACTATGGTACATTACACTACAAAACTAATTAGTTTGCTCCACATCTAAGCTGGGAACTAAAAACAATAAGAATAGTTATGCAATCATCTTACACGCTGTATTCATTCACAACTGACTCAAGTAAAAGCATTGAGCCATATTAACAGATGTCTAGCTCCGTGCATTTCTTATTGTCAAGCAATCATATTAGAAACCGGGAAACGGACTATTTGAACGGTAATGATTGCCAATATTTTCACGTTTCTGTTTCCCAGGTTTAAAGTGGGATGAAAATGACTTGGGTTTTACTACATATTGTTTGATTTCAGTTGCACAAGAAAAACTACTGTCCCAACAATGTAGAAAAAAATCTGCGTACATATTTTCATGCAAAATTTAATAAAATTAATTATTTTCCACTTGTCCACCACATCCAAAGACATGAAAATTAATTAGCCCATTTAAAACTGTTCCTGCAGTGGTGGATCTAGGATATCATAAAGGAGGTTCCAACATTTTGTCTTGGGCGACCGACCGCGCAAAGCACGCAACCAGCCTAAAATATGCGGGGCTTGAATTTCTGTGGATGTGGACCTATTACTAAATTATGAACCTAGGACTAAAAAAATATAAAAAATGAAAGAAAAAACGCGCCTGTGGTCTGAATCGGACGCTTGCAATAGGGTCTGAGCCCACACACAGAGAGGTAATTATTAAATAAATTCTATATTTCCTCACGTTCTGGATGTTTTCTTTTTTTGGCGGCAGCCAAGGGTGGGGGGGGGGGGCGGGCTCGCTGGGCCCCCCAAAATCTGCCTATGTCCTAAACCATGTATAATATTTGATAGAGACAACATGCAACATGGCAACCTCTTCATCACAAATTAACCTGCAGTTTTCGTATTCTCATATCACTCTAAAAAGACCAGCCAGACTTCGTGAACAAAATGCATTAAGTAAGTCAAAGCAACAATTTAGTAATAGATTGCAATGCACACTTGAGGCAAGTGTGATACTTCCACAAATGTGGTATTACCTTGGCACACATGCTCCTTGCTAATGATATTATGTCTGATAGAGGGAAGATTGCCCATAAGAAAGCCCACGTTGACTGCAGCGTTACACTTAATCTCACTCCAGTTGCTGCGGAAGAACTGCACATTGCCCATCACGTAGAAGTTGACTTTGTCAAGGAAATCATTGATCTGCAACAAAAATCAATGAGAGCGAGTCACAATATGTCACTCAGAAATGATGATAAAAAGACAGTAGGTGAGCACTTGTTACTACACTATAAAAACTGTAATGCCCTTTTAAGAGTTTTTTTTCTGGGTAGACAATGGTTACAGAACCAACAGCATTGTGAATTAAGTCAAAGGAAGAAACACTTGTAACCAACAATATAAACATAAAGAGTTTGAAAATGCTGTGTGCTGCAAAGAGTAAATGGTTAGTATCGTTAATTTGATATAATCACAATGGAGATGCAACAATACATTCTTTCCCAACTCTGTTACTCTGGAGTAGAGTTCTTTCTTTTGTTTCACTTAATTTTTTCGTTTGTCGCTTTTAGTTTGAAAACAACTGTAAAGAATACTATGTGACATGTAGCATAACACTCAAGCGACATCTATAGAGTCAACATTACAGTGATATCAATGTGTCAGTTTACCTACACCATCACAAATGATTTCACACATTCACTGGGATGTGAAGTTCCTTAATTAAAAGTGCTAATTGAAACAACTTCTCCATCACATCGTTGCAATACAAAGTTTACCACTCAATATATTAACTGCTTGAAACTTCTCCATCACATTGGTGCAGTACAAAAGTTTACCACTCAACATATAACTGTCTTGAAGAATACTTACTATAACTTTAGCCAAGTCATTGATGAATTCTCCGTAGTGTAGATTAGCATCCTCTGGCAGATGTTTTTGAAACATATCGTTCATTGACTTTGAACCAATGAGTGGACCAATCTGGCGCAAAGCAAACTTACAGGCCTGAAATTGTTTTATGGTTTGGGTTAAAGGCGCAATGATAACATTTTGCTGATGACTGAAGATATTAATTACAGACAAAATAGTATCATTAGGATAATTAAACTGTTCTCTAGACATCAGGTCAATATTACCATTACCACAATTCCAAAAATGAAGAAAGGGACAGGTACATTGGTAATAAGTAGAATCTATTTCAACACAGGCCATTACATTATTCAGGTATTTTATGGCTAGTGTTTTAAGTGCACTCACAAAACTACTACTACGCTGAACTTGTCACATCAAAAATACTAGCCCTTTGTTTACACAGATAAAGTGATGAAGACACCAGCAACAACGGTCGTCAAACAGTTGTGAGATAATCTTTTTTTGGAAAACAGTGAAGATAATAATAAAATAGAGTTGCTGATCTATCCAGAAAAGTAATGATAACAAAAATGAAGACCCTTCATGGGGACGCCATCTACAAAGCGATAAAATAGACTATCACCATGACTGCAAGGATTTTACCTTTCTGACTTCAGGCTCAGGATCATTCAAGTGCAGCAACAAACTGACAAAGTTGGCATGAACTTGTTCCAGAAATGGATCCTTTGATGGCCCATCACCAAACTTGGACAGGTTACCAAACAGAGTGAAGGCAGCTGCTCTCACTGCAGCTTTGTCCTGAAATGATTAATATCAACTGTATGAATTCAGTTTGTTGGACCAGATTGAGTCAAGATACACAAACTGTACACATTTAAAGGAATATCTTTGCCATCATAAAAGATGTGATGAAGGGAAAGCACTTAAGTCGGAAAAAATGGCAGTAACGTTCTTTTCCTCTAAGCCACTGTGGATTTTACAATATTGGTGCTACATGAGAATAGGATTTCCTTCTTCCAAGAAGTTGGTGCTTGAGAACAATAATTCAAACACCAACCTTCTCACAGGACTAATTTCATTTTGAAAAAGTTTTAAACGTATTACTATGACATGGCTCTTCAAAATATTAGAAAATCGTATCCTAAACAGACACCAACCTTCTCAAAACAAGGACGTATTTTCAGAGCAATATTGATCAGTATTGCTCTGATATGGCTCTCATCAATATTGATGAGTATTTTGGACAACCCTTCCATTGACTCAAGAGTGATGTCATCGTCCAAGTCATCTCGATCGTCCATACCTGCCATCATGGCCGACAGAACAGTAGTTGAAAACTTTTGAACCTGCAATAATCACCATGGAAAAGTGAAAGATTGAAAAACAAAAATATAAGCAGATAAACCATTTCAAACACAAGACCATGAAACAATATGCATGTACACTGAAGTGCCAAAGCATTACTTAACCTCTTTAATCAACATTCTGCTTTTCAATACAATTAAAAAATACCTTGTCAATATGCTGTTCTTAAAATAAACAGTATGGAGGTACTTTGAAAGAATAATTTTATATTAATTGGAAATCTCTCTTCAGTTTCGAACAATAATAATAGCCAAAATAGCCTTTTAATTTTTCATTTTTCAAAAGCTGGTTACATTTTTAGTAATGCTCAAAGTTTTAAGATTCATAATTGTTCAGTACAAATCATGCCAATGATTTATTTTTATTGAGAAATTCGACAAAATAAAATGCCACATGAAAGCCATAAAGTGTACTAAACTGAAGCGTTTATTGTAAATTGCATCTGAATGGATAAAAAAATTGACTAATGTTAAGTGCTCAGACAAAAAAACTCATGGTTGAACATAAATAATTGTTTGGCTATGTCAACAAAAACATAAATTTTAGCAAGAGATCCCAAACCTGTTATGAGGCCAATCAATCAAATTGCACAATCCTTCCTTCAAATTATATCACATTGTGTAACATTGTTACGTGAAAACAGATATATTAGATCTACTTTTGAGACAAACACATCCTTCCCCCATCATCTCACCATCCCACCACCCTGCGTCATGCTTGCACTACTACACCAGTTTCACTCACTTGAGCTGTTCCAACATGGGCAATGTTACCCATCCCACGAATACACAACATCCTCACAGAACTGGACTGGTCGACCAACCTTCCCAGCAGGCTGTTCACCAGAAGTTCAACCAGGGTCAGGTCACCCGCACATTTCTGCTTCACAAGCTGCACCGCGCAGTAAAAAAAACAAAAGGGTTATATTACAAAAGTATCAATTCTAGCCTCAATGACATCATGACTAACAAATTTGGATGAATCATGACGTGACGTAATACGAAGCTCAAGAATGTAAGATTATAAAACTGCTACACTACTACATACACACGCATAGAATCAAAGAATGTGTGGCATGGGATTCTGCCAAATTCTTTTGTCAAACATCATCTGTTCAGTTAAAAGTGCCTAATAAAACATACATGCAGATATTAACTTATTAACTGTTTTTTGGAGCCTATCAACATGTCGCAACCTATCTTCCAAATAGATTCAGGTGCTCTAAAGTCTATTACTCAAGTTCGTACAATCTGTTTATGAAAACCTCCCATGAATTGTGATATATGATTGTACTATGGTCATAGCTGCAGAGCATTTAAAAATTCACGATACATGTGAATTCATTAATGCACTGTTGTAATTATGGTTATTATCATTATCATTACAATTACATGACGTAAGATTTAATATAACTATTACAAGGTCATTCCAGGTGTTTTTGACTCACCTCAGAGAAGAAGGCTGCCACAGCCACTCTCTGTACATCGTACAGTGAAGATATAGATGGGCTTAATACAGCTACCACCTTGGACACTTGCTCTGGCTTGCTGGTAACCAGAGCTCTGTGGATACACCAATCACAGGGTAAATATGTCACAACAATAATGCACAAAGAATGGTAAAATCATTCATGACAAAACCAGTACTAGCTCCAGTTAGCCACGAGGAACTAGTGATAAACAACTGGTCGTCTAGTCACAATGACTCTTGTTGCAGCTGGCTGTGTCAGCTGGACCTACATGACAGAGGTGGTTCTCAAATGTATTTCTAAGAATAATAAACTAGCAAATCAAAAGGTAACGTAAAAATAAACAAAAATGTAAAGAATATGCATCAGTGTATTGAATAATACATATCTGAGTGTGTGTGTGAGTGAGTGAGTGTGTGTGTGTGTGTGTGTNCTGACCACACTGACACAACATAAAATATATGCAATCCATCACATTAACAATGTGTTTTTGAATGATTTTTATGGAAACATTGAAGGACATTAACAGCAGCACCACTGAAATATCTGGGCAACCAAGAATACCAGTGAAAATGGAACATGACTCTTCAACAAAACGGAAAAGCCCAAAGACCGATTCAAGTGACTGTTCACATACACCTACTGAGCTAGTGATGTGAATCCATCCATATACTCTTCATTGTCTTCAAACTTGGACCAAGAGTTATTTTGGTCCAGATGTTCCAAGATGTCTTCACTCTTAGAGATCTGTAGGAACCCACGCAGACTCTCGATAGATACGCTGCGAGACAACAATTGAGACATGAAATAACGTGAAGAAAGCTGTACAAACAGTTAAGTCTAACATATTACAACTATATCATGAACTCTAAAACAAAAAATACATTAATACACTGAAAGGCTTACAGAAACAGTTAATCACATTACAAAATTAAAGTTCCTGATTTGAGTAAAAATGCACACATAAATCACAATTATACAAAATTTCCCTAAAACTTGACGTTCCTCTCTTAATTTGTATGTTAACCTGATCACTCAGGACCAAACTCAGTTGACAGGCAGAAAGACATTTTGTGGTTGCATCACACGATTGTAACATGTGCTCTCTCCGGTGAACTTTCTTCTTGCCAATCTGCATTCAACAACAAAGCTACACTACTCACTTAGAAGGGTTAATATTGGCTTTAGAAGTTGACGTTTTCTTTGTACGAGGGCTTTTGGCATCCTTTTCTTTAGGTCTGTCATCCTACAAATTTATACCAATAGCACTTACTTTTGTTTCATAATAAGAAAAAACATTTACAATACCTAAAAAGATATTATTTGGAAAAACGTGGACCAAAGAAGGATCTCATATCATGAACACTTCAAGTTTCCATACTGTGACACAGTATTGAGCGTTTTACATGAACACTTCAAGTTTCCATACTGTAACATACAATACTGGGTCTGCTTTACATGAACACTTAATGTTTCCATACTGTAACATACAGTATTGAGTATTTTACATGAACACTTCAAGTTTCCATACTGTAACATACAGTATTGAGCGTTTTACATGAACACTTCAAGTTTCCATACTGTAACATACAATAACTGGGTCTGCTTTACATGAACACTTAATGTTTCCATACTGTAACATACAGTATTGAGCCTTTTACATGAACACTTCAAGTTTCCATACTGTAATATACAGTACTGGGTCTGTTTCACCAAAGCTTGTTCACCCAGTCATAGCTAAGGCCGTCTCAATCCTAAATTTTTACTGAAGCAAAGTTCATCGATAAAATGTGGCCATTAAGTGCGAATACAATTAACAGTTGATCTTGCATTAATTGCAATGTTTCATTTCTATAAAAAACACAGCCAGATGACAATCACATGACAACAACTTTCTTAATTACAACCTTACATGTGACCATTAATAAAGTAGGCCCACATTGCTCGTCTCATTTGCAGCAGGAAGTCACAGTATGACCACAGAGGTGACCACCATCGACAGAGACAATAGTGTAAGGCTGACCTCATGTGAGGACTAGCAAGGCTGAGTGTTAGCCTAGATTAGTATTCACCTTCTTTGGTGGAGGGGGTGGTAACACGCGCACAGACGATGCCACCCTCATCATCAATACTGACAGTAGCCTGTGGTAAACCTCATTAACCTGAGGCTCTATCTCTTCACAACGACACATCTCAGTGATGGCAAATGTTGCCTGTAACAGAACACAATGGCATAGACAATGGAAATTCTTTCAATATTTTGTATTACAGGAATATTTACTGCAATCTCCTCACCTTTCAAAAGCAAACTAGACTTAGTGTTACTGCAGACGCAATCATTCATATTGCCTATGTATATTAAGTATTGTTTCCTGTTGCACTCATTTTCAAGTACCCCCCAGATTGTCAACTTGTCACGTGCTACTGACATTTAAAAGGGTTCTACCTGCCAGTTCCATTCATTCATATTTCGTATTTCTCATCTGTGTGCAGTGTGTATGAATGTCATTGGTTTCGTCATCGAGATTGCAGGGTTTTCATGATGTAAGTATTGTTCTTTTGCTTATCGTTATATTCTGGTTTGTGCAATGCATTCTGTCGTGTCCCACGTAGTTTCAGTATTTTTCGCTTTATGTACTTCGTCGTATTTCTTCGTGTCGAGGGTTCGGGCGTTGTTCGCTGCGACCTTGAGATTGCAATTCACAAACCAGTCTGTTTCTAGCTCATATTATTGTAATTGTTTAGTGTGACTTGATATCTAGTTTGCGTCACGGTCTCACGGCAGAATTGTGTATGAATTAGGTTCGTTTTTGTATCTAGTATTTTCAAATAAGATTCAGTTTATCTGATGTAGCCATTTCGTTACTTGTATATTTTCTTCGTTGATGTAAATAACGGTTTTTGTATATATTGTCACTGCCTGTGCTCGTATTATATTTCGTAGTAGTGACTCGGGGTTTTGTTTATTTCAGTTTACGGGTTTGTCTATGTACTGAGGGCACCCGAATAAAAGAATTAAGCTGTACGTAGAATCACCTGTGTTTCTCTCGATCGTTAGCTGACACTGCTCCAGAACACTTAGTCTAATTACAATTCACCAATGTGCAGTATAAACCACATGGATAGTGAAGCGGGATTTATCAACCAAGTTTGTTTTCATTGAGAAATTTGGCAAACTGATTAAAAGCACGACAGTGTTGCATGATGACTTTGTTAAATTAATACAGACAAACTGAAACTTGTGATAAATACAATTATCTTTCTGTCTGTATTAAGTATACAGATACCAGTGTCATGCCTTCTATCAGTTTTGTGCACACAAAGGGCTGCCACCACATTATTCAGTGCGACAAAATAATACTTTTGCCATAATGGGCGCCACGCAGACATGACAAAGCAAATAATGTCTTATAAATCCAACCAATGCAAGCATAATAAAAACCACAAGCCTTTAGTTTAAAGTTGACCATGCTAACCACAGAGTGGTGAGTAATCAAAATGCCAAAGCCCAATCCTTGACTACTCACAGCCAGAGGTGTAAATGCCAAGCCCAATCCTTGACTACTCACAGCCAGAGGTGTAAATGCCAAGCCCAATCCTTGACTACTCACAGCCAGAGGTGTGTAGGTAGCCAGGACTGGTGAGTAATCACAATGCCCAAGCCCAATCCTTAACTACTCACAGCCAGAGGTGTAAATGCCAAGCCCAACCCTTGACTACTCACAGCCAGAGGTGTGTAGGTAGCCGTCCTGGTGCTCATCTTGTCCTTGTCTCTCTCATCAAACTTCTCATCATAAGGAAGACTCCGTGTGATCAAGTCCATCAAGTTGTCTAGTATGCTGGCAGCTAGCTGGCCATCCTGAGCCATGATTTTCCAGATTTCCCGCATATTTCTAAGGAAACACAAGCCAAAATTCAACTAATACACATTTTTGTAATACTATGTTATAGCTAACATTGCCCTTAGGCAATAGTCTGATATAACGTGCCCGTATTTTGAGAACCAGTTTGATGACCGTTATTAAGTGGAGAAAACTAGTTCTCAAAATTTGGGCACATTATAGCATACCATTACTGCCCTTAGTGTTACACATTATGCTGCATTTTATACTTGACCTATAAAAATGAATAATTTGTATCAACATTTCTGATATCAGATCTAAAGCATGACTTCCAATGTTTTATGTCACATCTTCAGCTACTATCTGGATATTCAAAGTGAAGAAGGCTTAAAATCCGTATCCTTTTTTTGATTAATCATTTTCTATGTCCACTTAACTTGTAACCAATAGTAATATTCTAAAATAATAACAGGTAACTCTCAAGATGAAGAATCGGCCCGTGGCCAACAATTTATTCCAATCAGCTAAAATGAAAATGAAAACACTGAAAATTCTAATCGGTCCAATCAGACAACGAAGAGAGTGTTTGAGATTCCACCATTCAATCTACATAAAACACAATAGCAAAGAGTGGTCCCCTGCACACCTCTGGAGCTGTGCCTGGAATCCTACTTACTCGTCAAATGGAATGGGATAGTTTAAGAGAACATTCAGAGAAGTAACAAGATGATGAGTGGCGAGGGTACGGATACTGCGCAGCGTGCCCGTCTTGGTTTGGGGGAACTCAATCTGACTCAGCTTTTCATGTAGTGTTTCTATGACACGCTCCACCTACAAACACATAAGATGTACAGGTCACAATAACTATTACTGTGAAGGGCGGTCCCCATTGGGGAACATTTCAACCTGCCAGGCCATACTACCAGTGACGTCAATGTACCGGTAGTCAAAGGCGGGCTGTCGGACATTTACACACGTAGAAAATGCGAGGCCGAATTCATCGCAAAATTTAACACTCACACCAGAGGCCTAAACAGAGACATAGGGTTTTTGTCTCACTACAAGTCTGTAGTGAATAGACTCCAGTAGCTATATATGTCTCTGTTTGGGTCTCTCTCTCTCTCCTCATACGTAGGCCTACCCCACTGGTAGTTGCTATGTCCTATATTGTTCACATTGTCTATTGTATGTCACTATGTGATCTCCTGTGCCATTTTATTTTAGATCCATCTACATGTACTCAGCAGTCTGTAGCACACCCTTGACAAAGAGCACATCGCTTGAAACGTGGGGATATCTTAATATATTTTAGAACCAACGGTCGTTGTTTCAGCTTTACTAGTTTTACTATTTCATATTTTTATTTGTCGGTAACTGCACGGCATTCCAACATCTATTTGATTTTAACAGATGCCTATCTGCCAAATTTTATGGAAATCCGTTGAGGATCTTTGAGGATACAGAGGTAAACATAAAAAAAATAAAGTTGCCACTAGGGGACACACTGGTAATCGGATCCATCCAAAAATTCGCTCATGCCATCCCATCCATGAAAGGAACACATGAGTACAAAATGTTATGAACATACATCAAAGGATTTTGGAGATATGTGGACCATAAAAATGCATTGAGGACAGATAAAATTTGTATTATTAAATGAATGTCTAATGCAAAATCCCATTTTCACAGGCAGATAGTAGATAGTTGCATTCATAAGGGAGATGCCGAGCCAATAAAACTGTGAAGTGTCAAAAGTCAAATTTTCAAGTATGGTAGAAGTGACATAACAAACTTTGGGACTAAAGGTTAAACTGAAATGATTATATGATGTGTAGATTTGTTACAAATCCCAACATGAAGTTTGGTTGAGGCAATCGACTCATCATCTTCATTTATCGTAATCTATTTTGCCCGCGGTACGCCACGAGCTATGTTGCAGAGTAAAACAAGAGGAGGATTGCGAATATTGTCATTTATTATGACGTAAATAGATAAAACTAACTAAAACTCTGCAAGATGGGCATTGACAAAACGCCCACCGGCGTGTACAATGAATAGCCCTGAAAGAGGGAACAAAACAAAAGAACTGCCTGAAGGGCTTAAAGGAAAAGTACAGAACATGAATACAAAACTTGAAAAAACCTAACAGGAAATGTATATGAGAAAAAAGAAAGTGGAACCGACACCCGGGATGGGGGGGTGGGGAAAAAAATGCAGACGACAAAGTAGGTGGCTGAATGAGAGAGACCACGTTGAACTGAACAAAGGAAATATGGGCGACCAATCAGGTGTCACGTAGAGAAATGTATGAATACAAAAGTAGGACTTGAGGCTATAAATAGAGATGAGTAATGCAAAATAAACCCTAAGGACTGGTATCAAAATAAAGAGACAAATGTCAAAATAATGACGATAAATGCATTTAACAAGTTAAATTTGATTTATCGTAATCTATTTTGCCCGGGGTACGCAAATACGTAAATAGATAAAACTAACTAAGACTCTGCAAGTGCTAACACAATTTACTGTAATTACTGAATCAGAATGCTAGGTAACACTGTCTCCAAAATTGTATCAAGTAGCCTCACAAGGTTTCTCTCTTTCCCTCTTTATATCTACCTACCTCTGAGTACAGCTCGCCTCCTCGCAGCTTAAAAATACTATTCAACACAACACACGCCCCTGAAGAGCAGTGGGACTGGGCATCCATCAGACCATCAAACAGTGTGTCAATGAAGGCTATTAGTTCTGTCTTTGTGTTCACCTTTTTAGCTAGCACCTATCAATGCGTATAATCAACATTACAAAAGCAAACTGCACCGCATTAGAAAATAAAATCTCGCATATTCATACATGTTTTTCCACAAATTAATCCATATAAAAACATACTTTATATTATACAGTAGAGGGCATGAACTTCAAAATATAATGGTTTGAGATCTGTCCCTCGATGACTAACACAAACTCACTTTTCCTTCCAATACCAAAATGAGCAGAATCAAATATATGCCCAAAAAGTGAAACAAAAACCACTAAACTAATCTATAAACTCCAAAAACTCAGTTCTCTTCCCTTTGAAGAACAATCTGTTAAGAAATGTTTGGTCGACCTCTTCATGAGCAAGAAAACATCTCAAAAATCTACACAAGAATCACTAACCTTTGATAAATCATTGACAACGCTGAACAGTACATTGGGGTCACTCTTCTTGACTCTGTCCCTCAATGTGGGCAGGGCATCCACCATCGTGTCCTTGTCTCCTGCCAAGTGACCCTCATATTGCAGCTGAATGCGCAGAACAGTCTGTATGCAGTCGATGGATAACTGGCGTATGCTGATCTCAGGATCACTGCAGCGTGGCACCAGATGTCCCAACATAACGCCAAAGTTAGTGAAACTTTGCGAATTCTGAAAGCAGACACATGATTTGTTGGCTGTGAGCTTTAAAGACAAAGCATAAGTTACTAGAACATAAATAATCCATTGCTATATAAAAATTGCTTGCTGTGGAAAAAGAAACAACCAGGACATTGGAATATGATAAGGTTTTTCTCTCCAATAAGATCAATCAAGAAAGCGTCATTCACAGATAACTGATCAAGAGGAAACACCACTGAGGATCTGGGGTACAATACAATACTATGTGGTGGAACTGAACTCATGACTTTATTGTTGTGTATTGAGCATTTTAAACTGTATGCCACTAAGCATTGTCTACATAGCGGAGTTGACTAAACGATCCAGGCTAAGTGCCTTGTTCAAGGACAAATTGAACTTGTTTCGGTGAATTCCCCACCACATGAGACGCTGCATCAGACAGGCACTTCACAGTCCAGATGATAACATTACTCACTCCATAAGCCTGTGGTTGAAACTTCTCCAGATAATGTTGAAGTAGAGTGTGCAGTACTTTCATCGACCTCTCTCGCTCATGGAAGTGA
Organism: Phoronis australis; assembly: GCA_002633005.1. Taxonomy (NCBI): domain Eukaryota; kingdom Metazoa; phylum Phoronida; family Phoronidae; genus Phoronis; species Phoronis australis. Next base: position 53,639 of record NMRA01000153.1, read on the forward strand.
AGGGACACCATCCACGGTAGCAGATGCTGAAAAAGTATTACCATAAAGAAAATTAGCAGGTGGTGTAAGAAGCAAATAACGTACATCAACTTCCTGTAGCCATTAAGAGGCATTCACACTTTTTTCTGAAGAGCAAATTGATGGTGAGTCGATGCATGTTTGATGATGCTTTGGAATATTTTTTGTCTTGACATATTTCGGCATTTATTGAAACACCATCGTCAGAAGCACAAACAGTGGCCACCTTGTTTTTGCTTCTGAGGATGGTGTTTTAATAAATGCCGAAATATGTCAAGCCAATTTAAATCCATCGTTTTTATCAATACATGCTGCTACTTGCTCTCATGGAGATATTTTTGTACATCTTGTACATGCTTTGTTATCGAATAAACTTTGAAGAATAAAAAATAAACGAACAAATAAACAATCAGTAAATGCTTTCCTGGGTAAAACACAAAATTCCTGGTTCTTTCACATATTTTCATAACATTTTGTGTCACTTGGAAACTGGTGTCCACACCTAGTCTTTGCATACCTCGACTATATTGTGTAGGCCAATGACTAACCTCAACTATACTCTCAATACCAACAACTAACCTCAATTTCCTCTCAATAAGAACAACTTACCTTGGCTATACTCTCAATACCAACAACCTACCTTGACTATACTCTCAAGACCAACAGCTGTCAAATCCTTCACCAGTAACTCCTTCAGCAAGTCGTTCAGAGCTTCAGTTGTTGCCTCCATTAATACTTCCTGTTCCACAGTGGCATCATACGATTCCTCTTTAGTTTTGGTCTTGGGGTTAATGCCATCTGGTGGCAATGGGAGAACGCAATCCGTTGATACTTTGACAAGATCAAAGACCTCGGCTTCAGGTAGCTTGGGGTCTAGTTTACTGAGCAGACAGTTAAGAAACATTTCACCATTTCTCATTTAACATCACGCTGCAGCTACTCAATGTGTTGGGAAGTAAATATACTGATAAGATTTACAGATCAAAAAAGCTAAACAAGTTAAAGTGTTAAACCCACATTCCACCATAAAATATTATTTAGACATTTTATCATTATGACAATGATCTAAAAATTCTTTACTCATACTGGAAGTGATTTCAGAAATTTTAAAAATTTCAAAAAAGAACTACACTTGGTTATTGCTTGAGACCAGGATTGTAATGGCGTGTCATTTAGAGCAGCGAGTATGGTCTCATGGAATGACCAATTATAGGTTCTTCGCAAACCCAGAAATCACATGACATCTGAGTAAGGAACGAGTTGAGATCAATTTTACAGCGGTTAAGGGGACAGTCTACATAAAAAATTTGCTTCTTTGATAGATCAAGGGTTTATATCCATTTTAACAGGTTGAGACCTATTATCCTTATCTGATGTTTCATCCAAATGTAGCAGACTCCAGATAACAACAACATTCATCATAAGATTGTGAATTGGATTTCCATAATAAATGTGTGGAATTGGTCAATACACATTTCCTTGACAACTTACAATGATAATGAGAAAGAACAGAGAGGAGAAAGTAAAGGATACACCAAGGTGGCACATGAGTTCATGGCTAAAGCACGCATTTCATTATTAATACTGTTGACACTTTCACCTTTCATGTAATTCTGAAATACAAAGGTGTACGTGACATTGATGCTAATTAAGCCCTTTCTACAGTACATAGCATTTAGTGTTATGCAGTGTTGAAAAGGTGGGATTTTGATAATTTTGAGCAATACAAAGTTTAAATTAAACACCTGTACAACAGTAAAACTATGAAAGTCCAATACACAACAAATGGGATCTCATTCTTCAATAACCAGTCAATAAAGCTCACAGATGATGCATTGTGACATAATTCAATGGCATCGGGGCATTGTAACACCTCACTCAGCAAATATGGAACAAAACACTCAGTTAGAATTATTGAATAATCATTTGCAATGTGTGATAAAAACAGGGAGTTAAACAACAGCAAGGAAGAAAGCAGCAGCGAACTGACTAGCAGCAGGAAAAATCTGAATAAAAAGAAGACAGTATAGCACTTCAAATTAGACAATATTCTGTGAGGGTATTGACCAAAAAAAATCATTTGCATAATAAGAGGTTAGTTGATTCCGTTCATAGTCAGTCATCAAACAACAGCGCCAGCATTAGAGGACTCCATAGTTTCAAGGTGAGCATGAGTAACGAGTGCGCACTGGTGTGGTAGAAAGTAGGTAGAGTAAACAAGCTCATTTTTTTACATTATACTCTATGGGAACCTCTTAAGGGAATATCATTGGCACGAGAAAAGTGATTTTCAGACACCATACCAAACGCGGAATCAAACCCTGGAATCACCATGGTCACAGTCTAACACTCTACTGTCTGAGCTAAATCCCAGACACACAGCAGTGTGTTTGAAATGTACTAAACCGGAAAAGTCACCGGCCTTGATATTACCGAAAGTCCGGTACACAAAACCGAGAACTGGTGAATCGTAATAAAATCAAAAAACACAACAGATTTTGTTGTTTTATATCTCTGGTCAAAGCTAATAATTTAAAAAAAAAAAAATTCCTCCAACAACAGTCACAAAATGTGTTTTTGGCAGTAAAACCAACGTTCATGTAAAATAGTGATTAAAAGCTCTCCAAAATTGAGCATAGCTTGTTCTCAGGAAAAATGGTTATGGAGACAATCTTGAATATCTTAGGAATGGTAATGAACATCAATATTTTTTGAAAAATTGTAAACATGGGAAACAGTCACAGACATTACCTAATTTAATATTCAAGATGGTGCATGAAAAGGTGCACTGGTCTCATGTATTCCATAATACCCATAACCCACTACTACCCACAATGCACCAATGCCCAGAGTGGCTTTATCAATGTTCCTACTGAATCATTACCTGCATGTTGGTTATCAACATTCCTCGGTTAGTAAAAGTAAATGGTGCCTGAAGATGGTCTGGGTGGAGAGACTTGCCAATCAACTCTGCTGTTCGAATCAAATTCTGCTTCACACTTGTGTCCTATTAACACCAATATGACAGTAAGAGAAAATGTTAAATCAAAGTGCTGCCCTGATGAAATACCACTCCCTTGCAATAACTTCTATTTAAATTTGAAATGAAACAATACGAAACTGAAACAGAACCCATGACTCCTCATCAGGTTCAAGAACGTGAAGTGATGGCAGAGGGGTGGCATTTCATAATCATAGCACTTAAATCTGAAAGTAATATGAAACTCAAACCTGCATATATGTAATAAGTGTTGACCTCTGGTCAAGAGTATGAGGCTTTAGCTGGTCATTGAGGTATGTCTTGCCGATTAGCTCAGCCACACGGATCATTGACCGCGTTAAGTGGACATCCTAATGATAACAATTCGGTCAAACAATTTATGCATAAAACAATAGTACTGTACTGTCAAATGAATGAAATTCATTCATTACAGAGATCACTGAATTTCCCACAAACACAAATGTTTCACATGAAATTTGCAAATTCCGTTTCTTCATTCTATAAGGTTTACACCGGAGCCTGGGATTTTAATTTAACACCTTTTAACCCAGAACTAGGTTGTGAAAAATCAGGACTTCCATTTTTGTCAAGGAATGACATCTTTATTTCTGACACTAGATTTCTTGAGCCAAAAGGGTTTAAAAGACAATCCCAGACAGTCCAGCTTTTGTAGGCACTAGCCACTTGTAGGGGTCCACAATTCTGAGAACCAGTTTGATACCTGTCATTCAGTGGAGAAAACTGGTTCTAAACATATGAGACCTCTGTAATCAGTACGGAAGGTATTCTATTACCATAACTGATATTATAAAATGAATATCAACATTCTCTGAAAAATTAATCTTTAAACTGGTGTTATAAGCATTACAAATATTTCACGTTTACTATCAACTCCACACAGCAACAGTTTCAACATCTAATTCATATCAATCTAGTTTATTGTTAAACCTTCCCGTAGTCTTTTGTCTAGCACGACTGCACGCCAATTACCTATAATGCTTTAAAGAGTTACTAAAACCCAAAGGAAACGTGTATAAATACATTGGGGTAAATATGTCCCGATTGAAAACAATTGTCAACAAACCTAATCCAATATAACATCATTTTAGACTAGCTTTATAGTAATTCTTGGGGAAAATGAGCCTAAACTTTCAATTGTCTAACTTTTCATAGGGAATTTAATATTAGAATTAAAACGGTTCAAAAAACAGTCACTGATATTGCAACTGATTTCTGCCAGTGATTTATTACTGTATAATTGTCGCTAATGCAGTAACTGCTCTTCTCTACAGTGCTTGTGATTTTGATTTAACTTACAGTTCTTGCTCAAATGTATCAATAATAAAGTAAAAGGTGTCATGAAAGCGACCAAGTTTCTAGTGATTATCTGTAAAACCAGCATCCTAAAGTAATATTCAGTATTCAATGTACGCAAACTATAGTCGTTGTCTTGACGTATTTGAAGCCAACCTTAATGTTGTTAAAATATGGCGAGATACTTCTCAAAATAGTCGTCTCCACTCGTGATGTTATAATGGTCGGGGGAGCATACAGGGTAACAAACCCGTAGCAAAGCATGACAGTTGCCTTGATCTGTTCAATGTCCACGTCAGACTTCAAGTTATCCTGGTGAATACAAACGACACGTCAAATGAAAATTACAAGAGGGAGGGCAAAACTTTTATACGTTGTGTTTATTTTTTCAAGATTTGCTTGTGTAATACATGAAAATTCAGTTGAAAATGAACAGCACTAACAAAGTGATCAGTTGAAAAGGGAAAGTACCAAGTGTTCTTTGAATAAGAATTTGAAAATAGGTTATTGCCAGAAGTTAATAATAATTGTACTATAATATAGCAATCACTTGGCAAGATTGTGGAACTTATACTACATGAATATTGTACATCTATCAGTTTTGTGTGCCAGTAAAAGGATTGTTTAAAAAGCTAAAAACACTAAAAGATAGGAATACTTAATTCTACCTTGATGAAGCCCAAAATGCCACCAGACTTCTTGGACATCTCCGTCTTCGATACTGTCTCTAGCTTGGCCAAGACAGCATCCAGATGAGACGCGGCGCAGAAACCAAATGATATGGCACAGCCCTACAATCGTTTAAGTAGAGTTAGTGCCATTAATGCTGATTGCTAAACAAAGTTTTCATCACATGTGTTGAAAAAACAAAAGATGAAATGTAAAGTTCAAGATAAAGTATTATAGAAATCTAAAAATACAGCATTTATAAAAGGCAAGATTTTTTTGTATGAAGCATTTTAGTAACTTCTTATGACATAGCACATCATAACAGCCGTGATACGAAACTACCTAAATAATATAGTATAGCTTTTATAAGGGTTGCATTATGGTGTGTTTGACACAAGAGAATATCACAGTCAGATGCAATAAATAACATACCTCTCTCTCTAGCTGACTAGTGTGTTTGACACTAGAGAATATCAGAGCCAGATGCTTGGTGACAAAATCCTTCTTGGTAGATTTTCTCATCACTATGCCAAGGCACTTGTAGAGGAAGTTCTGCAATAGTCGACTGAACAGTGTGGCAACTTGACACTCACAACATGTCTACCATAAATCTAACAAATTAGATACATTAATTTTTCAACACAGTTTACAAACAAAAACAACAATTGAAGAACGCTTTTGCAATTATGCAATGAAAGTTGCATACACCCTATCACAAAGCTGACTCTTAAAACATTTTAAAATGAAATTGTATCAGACACTAACTTTAGTTACATTAAGCTAAAGTGTGCACCATGCAAAGTGTATCCATTACATCAAGTGATTTGCTAATTCTAGTGATACAAACAGCTGAATTACCTGATCCTCACTATTCACCTCATTATATGATTTTATAAACCACTGAACTATGACATTCCCTTCAGACATTTTGTCAATACCAGTTAGCTGCCTTGACATTCTCCAACTCCCATTCTTCCGCGTAGTGTTTTTGTCATCCAGAGGTACCATGAACTATGACCTCAAAAGCTATGACCAATCACCTCCTGAGGCATCTTGGTGTAGAGGGCAAACAGTTGTCCAAATTCTAAATCAATCTAACACATCCAGCCTTGACTTTTATCTATTGATCACCTAAACCCCTTATGAACCATGTAGCCATAAACCATGACCCCATGAACTAAATTCTAATGACTCACCTTCTCCTCAGACATGGTGCTGTAGAGTGTCAGCTGTTGTCCTAATGCCTCACCAATCTCACACACCCAGTCTTCACTATCAACTTCGTCCAGAGACTTGGACAACATCTTTAGCAGCAGGTCTTCCCAAGTTTTCTGTGACCACTTGTCCTCCTCTTGTGAGTCTGTAGAGAACATGAAACAGGATTGTTTACAAGGGAAATATGGTGAGAACATGCCACAGGATTGTTTACAAGGGAAATATGGTGAGAACATGCCACAGGATTGTTTACAATGGAAATATGGTGAGAACATGCCACAGGATTGTTTACAAGGGAAATACGGTGAGAACATGCCACAGGATTGTTTACAAGGGAAATATGGTGACAACATGCCACAGGATTGTTTACAAGGGAAATATGGTGAGAACATGCCACAGGATTGTTTACAAGGGAAATACGGTGAGAACATGCCACAGGATTGTTTACAAGGGAAATATGGTGAGAACATGCCACAGGATTGTTTACAAGGGAAATA
>NMRA01000153.1:66190-192279 GCA_002633005.1 Phoronis australis
TAAAAATGGCCACTAGGTGGCGCAAACTATGTCGAATCCATCTGAAAACGGGAGGATAGCGTCATCTCACTAATAGGTGCCTACATACCAAATTTCATGAAAATCCGTTCAGGACTTTTGAAGATACAAAGGTAAGCGTAAAAAACTAAAATTGCCACTAAGGGGCACACCGGTAGTCGGATCCGTCCGAAAGTTCGCACATGCCGTCCCATTCATGAATGGAACATACGTGCCAAATTTCATGAATATATGTCAAAGGGTTTTGGAGATAGAGCAGCGGACGCCGGACGGACGCCGGACAGACGCCGCCCGTACGGACGGACGGACGGATGGAGATGACGGCATAATGCGTCCACATATAAATATGTGGGTGCATAAAGACCTATTTCTCAAATTTCAAAAAATCCATCATGGGACTCCCAAGATACAGAGGAAAACAAGAAAAAATTTCCTCTAGGGGGCACAGCGGGAGTTGGATCTGTCCAAACATCGTTGTCATCCGTTGTCACCTTCATACAAATGCACTTACCAAATTTAACAAAGATCCTGCAGAGGGTTTAAGAGATACAGACACAAAGAAAACAAAACTGCCACTAAGAGGCACCACAGTAGTTGGCGATGTCCAAAATTATCGTCAGCCATCTTCTTCCAAGTAAAACATATATGTCAATTTTCGTAATCATCCTAAGAGTGGTTTGCCCGAAAGAGAGGTGAACACCAAAAACAAGTTCAGAAATAGTAAAAACGGCCACTATGTGGCATGCACAATATCAAATCCATCTAAAACACAAAGAAGTCATTGTCTCCTTAATAGAAATTTGTTTGCCAAATTTCATAAAAATCTGTCCAGAAACTTTGAAGATACAGAGGAAAACGTGAAAAGTGTCAGTAGGGGGCACTGTGGTAGTTGGATCCATCCGGAAGACGTTGTCACTTGTTGTCATCTTTATATAAATACACTTGCCAAATTTAATAAAGATCCCGCAGAGGATTTTGGATATACAGCCCTGCGCACAAAAAACGAAACTGTCACTAGGAGGTGCCACTGCAGTCAAAGCCGTCTGAAAATCACCGTCAGCAGTCCTCTTCCCAGTAGGAAAATATACGTCGCTTTTTATAATCATACTTGTAGTGGTTTGGCCTACAGAGAGGCAGACAGCAAAAAAATCAAAAACAGTGAAAATAGCCACCAAATGGCATAAAATACATTGAATCCTTTTGAAAACATGACAGTGGCATCGTCTTCCTAATAGATGCCTGTCATGAAAACCCGTCAAGAAACACCAAAGATACAGAGGGAAATGTAAAAAACTAAGATTGCCACTATGTGACACACCAGTAGTCGGATCTGTCTGAAAATTAGCTCATGCCGTCTCATCTATGAAAGGGGTTTGCGAGATACAGCAGCGGATGCCGGCCGGATGGACAGACGGAGATGACAGTATAATGCGCCCACATATAAGTACGTGGGTGCATAAAAATCAAGCCGTCGTAATGTTTCTATAAAACTTTTTATAAAAAATAATTTCAACATAATGCGAGCTCAATTCTTTCATGACTAAAACAATTTCAGACAAAATATAATTGCAAAAACTTGATCTTTTTCATTATTTAAGGCTTCTAACATCACTGCTAATAGCCACCATTAGTCAAAAAAAATCTGGTGGCAGCTACGGCAATGAATAAAAAATGATAAAGCATTCATTTTGTGCTGCTAATCTTGTATGAGAAAACGTGAAAAATAAAAACGAAATTTGACTGTCCAATATATTGTCTGATATTGATGAAAATTTACTATTATCTGATATTCTGAAGATATCGAAAAAACATCAAAAGAAATGCATAACACAACTAAGCAAAAAATGTTTTAGAAAAGTATTTATATATTGCCTATGATCTTTGACCTCTGAACTAAATCTTAAAAAAATATTTACAACTGCGGCTGTTACTTATCACTTTACTAGCGTATTCATTCAGAACTTGCTCAAAAATTCTTGCTGTAATTATCACTCAACAAACAATGTTAGCAGAGATTGCCTAGAAATGTAAACTGTGTTGCTGACTATAAACAATCAAGCTAAGACTTACCTGTGTGACGTGAAAGGGGTCAGGGTGTTTCTTATATAGGACCAGTATGCCGTTGATGATCTTTGGCAATTGTTCCTGCAGTATTCCTATCTCCATCAGATGTGACATGTGACCCAGCGCCTCAACGATGGCCAGGCGCAGCTGTGCAGGACAAAGATGACAAGTGTAAGAAGATCAAGTACTATACAGCAAGTACTTAACTTAAGGCAGAGATAAGTAAGTGTATAAGACAGAGATTGGACAGTAAGTGAATAAGGCAGAGATTGGACAGTGAGCAAATAAGATAGAGGTTGATCAGTAAGTGAATAAGGCAGAGATTGAACAGTGAGCAAATTAGATAGAGGTTGATCATTGAATGAATAAGACAGAAGTTGAACAGTGAGTGAATATGATAGACTGAACAGAGAGTGAATAAGACAAGAGATTGATCAGTGACTTAATACGACAGACAATGAACAGCAGCTGAGACTTATGCGCCACTGGACATAATTTTGATACCGATGATGCCACTATAGAAGATTGGTTCAGAAGGGTTGTCAAAAAAGCTCTGTACGAGCGCATCGACTGCCCTTCTCTAAAAAAACAAAGTGGATTGAGGTTCCAACTGTCACACACATGGCATAGTGTCCTGACCTTGATGTCATGTCGTCTGGTTAAAATGCCACCTATTGGTCAGAACCATAGTACCACCACTTGCCAACCTGAAGTTCATGAGAGACGTGCGGAATGTCGCTAACACATGAAAATAAATTCTAGTATTTAACTTTAATAAGTTTTTGTTGTATTTTACAGGACAGGCTGTTCAAATCAGTAAGTATAAGACCGAGATTGGACAATGACTATGGATGATTATGTGGATGATTTGAACAAATATAACACATATTTACTCCAATAACCTGCTCAACCTTGTCTTGCACATTCAAATCCACTACTGGCAACTACTTCACTTGAATCTTTGAAACAAACCACCCTAAGTTTTAGATCCAACGGCAGTGAGGTGACTAAAAGTATTTACTCACTTTTGCTTCCTTTGACTGTAACCAGACATTAAACAGCACGTCATAGGCAGAGTAAATCTCAGCTGAAAATGCTTCTTTTCTAACTGTCGGATCGGGTGCCTTTTCTAAGTTTGCCACATAGTCTAACACTGCTTCTGAGAATCTTGCAAGAGCTGCAACACAGGACAACAACTATTAATTTTAATCTTAACAAGACTGATATATACACACACAACACAATCACTTGAAAAACCTTGCTTCTTGGTAACTGTCTGTGTCTGTGAAAGCTTGAGTAAGACTGCTGGTCAGTAACGTAATTCAAGGAGATAATATTAAGCAAATTCCGCTACCAATCAAAACCCGTTTTCTTACCCACTGTTCGCGTGTGACATCTTAGTTCACATGGTCAACTCAAATGTACACAAATCAAGATGACCGTCACATTGCAAGCAAGGTTATTCAAACTTAGTGTGAAACCTTGAATGAGGTAGGCTTAAAAAGCTTGAACAATATCATACAACCTTGAACAATATTGACCATGCTTGAATAAGGTTGTGTAAATTTCAGATTTGATTAATCTTGTCAGTGCGGATTATTAAAGCTTGACGAATTCAGTGCAACTCACCATAAGAGAAGACCCACTTCATGTTGTCGTGCTTAGCCATACCCAACATGGGTAACATTGTACCAAGTACAACTTGAAGAAATGGAACCATACCGTGCACTACAACAAAACGGCAGATCCTGCTACTGTCAACGGTGACCTTGGGTGAGTAAAAACAACCAGAAAAATGTAAAACAGTCAAATGTATTTTTGAAACTGTGCAGACCCTACAATGTTGAAACATTTTAAATTTACCTTTAAACAAAGCAGTCATAGACACCATTACACCACACTGAAGGTTCTGTAGAAGTTACATAATGTAATGGCATTTTTCAATTTGTATGTACGTGTGAAAATTAAGAGGAAATAATTGTTAAGGCAAGGGAGGTCAAATCATTAAATGCTGATGTGCTCTAGTAGAAGCTCTTCATATAAATATTTTCAAAGAAAAATCCTTGAAAATATAGAAGTTCCTGGGCACTGGAGAAAATTTTTCAACATGTATACACGAGTGAAAACCATGAAGATGTCATCATACAGACAAGTTTTGGACAACATGCAATGGCACTTCATAACAATATTTTTGACAGTTCAGTCAAAATTCCATGAAAAATGTAAAGTAGTGTGCATATTATTTCACCCATGCACCAAAACCAAGAATGGGCCATAATACCAGGAAAATAATACAGTCGAAACGCAAAATTCCAACGATATGGGGCAAGGTGCTTCGTAAGCATATTTTTGTGAAAATGTGGCCGAAATATCCCGAGATATGTAAGATGGGTTGCACATATAACAGTATTTCCCTATGTGGGAAAATCAAGAACACCCCAAAATTCAGGAAAATACAACCAAATACCAATGTTATATGTTATGGCACTTCATAAGCCTACTTTTTGGAACGTTTGGTTGAAATCACGTGAAATACAGGTAGTTGTGCACACAAGATTGTTAATGTTTGTAGAGACATGCAGACGCATGTATACAATGACACCTACCATCCCCTTCACCTTTTGTGGAGATAAAATGATACCACAGCTCACTTCAATAACGTACAGCGAATTTCCTTAACAGTTAAATATTATAATTTGAGAACCTTATATAAAGGAACATAAACCTCACTGTTTAAAGAAAAATGTCTAACCGTATCATATTTAGAAAAGTTGTTGTTGAACAAACTGGCTTGGCAACTCAACAACAATCACCTCTTTTGTGATCTTAATTTGATCTGGTTTTGACTCCCAGCAGTCACCCCACTCTCCTTTCAAATTCAATATTGCAGGTTAAGGTTGTACTATATGTGCCCCCCCCTCCCCCCTAAAGAAATGTTCATTTTGCTCATAACAAGGAGTGATGCTAAACAAAAAGTCATCTGACTCACCATTGGCTGATGCCAAGTTGGCCATTGTCTGCACTACAAAGAAGTGAGGCAGGACCCCTGGTGAGAACTTCTGTAGTAACTCATCCATGACAGTGTTACAATACTTTTGTCCAACAGCCACCAAGACACCACTGGCTGCTGTCTGCCACTCTGGAATGACATCCTGGAAGACATAAATATTCATCAGTTCACTTGGTTGGCACTGACACAAGAAATATTAAACACTGTCATGACATGAAAAGTGATTACACAGTCTAGTTCAATAACATTGTGTGAATCGTAGTTATCGAACTAACCACGTTTGTAATGGTGAAACATTGCAAAATTACCCCTCAACATTTCAGTTGGTCAGACAGTGTATCAAACAATCAGTGGCACCAGATGACTGTTTGATGTGTATTGTACACGACCTGTCATTATGTGCCCCTCAAACCCACCGGATAAGTTTCAAAAGCAAATGACAATCATAACTGTTTTCAAAATTGAAAAATATTAGTACTGTTATCCATCTTTGAATTTTCAAAATTGGTGAACTTTAACTAAACTTAAGCACTAAGTGCAACAACAACAACTACCCAGTGACATCATACCAATAATGAGCACAACAGGCAAATTATCTCAAAGTCTAGACACCGACCATTACGCTGTGTTGCACCATGGTGACTGGGTGATAGAGTAGTTTTTACAGCATAAAGCGCTACGCAGCACTACTTAAGTTAAGTCCTAACCTTCAAACTGGACTAAATCAAGTAAACAACGGCAAACCTACCAGCTGAAGCAACCAATGAACTCCATTTGGTCCATGGCGTCATTAAGTATAATTAGGAATGTACTTAACACAATAGGTTTCAAAAATGGTGCAGCATGGAAGTTTCAAACTAACAAAACTGTAGATGTACAGACTATGAAATGCTGAAGTTGCGAGCCCTCACCACCCTTGGCATGATGCAAAAAGGTTGGTGGACATCAAAAGTGTGATGGCAGTGCACGAAGACAACAAAGTAACCCAAAACATCATATTCTTAGATAGTGTTTACATGTGTCATAATTAAACAATTGATCAGTCGGTGTTGTTTTTGTGAGAAAACTGTTTTTGGTGGTATGTATCAAACATCTCTTTCAAATGCCCTGCTAATGAAGTCATGCATTGTATCATGCACAGTCTGAGGAGGTCCTATAGACCCTATTCACGCCGACAGGAAGCGCGTTCCAAAACGAGGCTCGCTATGATAGCTCTGGTGGCTTATCCGCGTAGTTGTACTACACGTTGCTCGAACAGCTAGAAAAAATACGGAGACACTCCGTTTTACAACCCCGCCCCCCCTTGACTGCCGCAAGCAAAATAAACCAGCAAAACGTGAAGCGGGAGGAAACTTGTACTGAGTTCGAGCTAGGACCGGTAGCGGACGAGGGGGGACATCACGTTCCGTTTTATTATTTTTTTTAGTCCAACGACAGATTTCCTGAGCAGAAGGTATACAGCCTAGGTGCTCGCAATTTCCGGGTCGCCTGCATGCATACAATCGCGCTTTGCCCGCTTCTCCGAGGATGTCGGGCCCCCTCTCACTAGGCCTATATAGTATCCTAGATCAGCCACTGAAAATGCTACTTGAGACAGAGCTATGAGAGCTTGCAAAAAGGCGGGGTGCTATTGATGGTGATCGGGAGGTCAGTAGAATTTTCACTGACCCGTCACTCGGCGAAACGTTCCCCTCTCAGAAGGCCGCACACACGAGGCACCTTTCCCCTCGGATATGAACGAGGCCTCTGAAGAAACATGATAACTACTTGTTCCAGGGGGGATCCAGGACTTTGAGTTAGGGGGGGGGCAAGGTAGAGTATTGGCCAGGATTTTGCCCGTCAGAAATTCGCGGTCATGTTTCGAACCTAGTTTTCCGGAAAAAAAACTATATTCTTTCGTCAGACAACTCTTTGGTGCATTGACTTGTTCTTTAACTGTATTTTTCTACATCTCTGTGGTTAATTATTGACACATTTTTTAAGATTTAATATTCAGGTTGGACTCCAAAGACCAGCCATTTAACTCACGCAATGTAAATTTCCGCTTTGTTTATCGGAGTGAGCCTCGCTTTGGATTTTAATGTCCGCCGCGTGAATAGAGTCTATAGTGAGCCTCATATACATTGAACACAGACCCAGGCCTCATCTTCAATCTTGTCCAGACTAGGATTATAGATTGCTAGAGGTAATGCAAAGCTATTATAAAACCTGAGACTCTTGTAGCGTCGCACGAAAATGGTGTGATGGTTAATACGGAGATCTACCTATAGTACAGCATACAAAAATGGGACTGAAAAATGTGAATACTAACGGTTTTTGGCCATTCCATGCAAGAGCCTTGGACAGCAGGTATGAGGCATGACACATACCAAGTGTCTCAAAATGAACAACTCTCCATGTACTACATTATTATTTTAACCAGTTCCTTAAAACCCCTTATAGCGTATAAGCCAGTGACAGATTTTGCACATTTGTGCCTTGTTGCTAAAAATGTAATAGCTTGACCATAACCTAAGATTCCCAATTTGAGAATTATCAAACAAGTTAGCATAAACGAAATATTGTAAATAAATATTGCTAAACTGATTTAAGTTTTGGCTAAAAGCATTTTGATACAAACGTTCTGGTAAAGGCTACCATCTCTTGCTTGTTGCTACTCAGTTCAAAACATTACCACATGTCATGCGTGGAGCAGGGTTTGACAAAATGTAACCCTCCGGGTCCTCAGCTGTCCCCATCATTTACACTCTACCTTGGTTCTGGTAAGTTCATCAGTAGCTTCCCGCACTATATCTTTTGCTAGTGTTTCTCCCAGACTGTCCAAAGTGTCCTTGATGATTCGCTCCATGGCATTGAGAATGACAACTCTGTGCTCTTGAGACAGCTTTAACAAGTAGAAGGATAACACAAGAATCTATTACAAAGATGTACAAATTAGTGTGAAGTCCCGTTTTTCAGTACAAGCAGGCTAGGCAATAAAGCCTCATTCTACCATGAAAGTGTGCGCTTTGATACAGATAACACATCACAATGTACAACACAATTGAACAACTGCAAGATGAAACGATTTAATGGAAATCACAACAGTGGCATCATCACAAAAAAGATTATTTTCTTCAATCATCAGCTTATCGCAAATAACAAAGATTTGAAAAAATGTTTATAAAAGTTCAACAAAGTCATGTAGTTTAGTCCGAGTTATATGACAAAATTTACAAAGTAAATCATTTAAGAAGAAAACTAACAGTGAATCAGTAAAAAGATTGTCTGAAAGTTTTGTTGATTTTCTATCAAATATGATATTCATCAGTTTTTGAAAACTATGGACTGGTGAATAATAAATGGAAGGCAAAATGGATCACTATTGTTCTTTCTATAGTTCTATCCAGGTATGACCCATGGCCACTATGGCTCACCTTAGTATGTTTCACAAGATATGTATTACAAGAGCCTAGCACCATCTCCGGTTTCTTTCGTCCTAGTTCCAAGATAGACAGTGAGATAGCCAATCGTACGTCTGAGTTTTTGTCATGGGCCGAGTCAATCAGGGCAATCACCATTTCTACAGAACACAGTTTGTTATAAGCCATTTTCATCAACTTGTGTCATGTGATGCATCATGCACCTTCAGTCATCCTACCTCTCTGTGTTTATCAGATTACCTGGCATAAATACAGGTAGCTCAGTACAATGCGTTTCCAAGTGACAGTATAAAATAGGTCAAAACAAAGATACACACTGATGCAGCAGTAACTCTACAATTGAACTAGGAATTAGTTTAGATATTGAGCAAAGACACTATTTTGTGAGCCGCCACTAATGGATAAAAATTTTATGGAGATGTGTTTGAAGTCTGCTTGCCGAAACACTTCAGAAGGATTAAATTCAGGACTGTGAGAATCCACTTCAGCCCTGGCATACAGTAAACAGGCCAGGTTACGACCTTCATGTTTACATATAAGATTATTTGTGGGTAGAATACTACAGGAACTGAGAGAAATTGGCAAATCAACATAAAACACCATAAAATGACACTACAACATGATTTCTTTGTTATGAAAATGAGGTTTTTCAATAACCCGATAAGCACAAACGGCTACGTAGCAGTGCAGTTCAACTTGATGACATTTGCATGGGCCATAATTTACAGAACAAAACTTTTATCACTACTAGAAGTCTTTAACATTATTTTAGCCTACACCACTTTACATGCCAAAGGAAATGTTATCACAAATTAAACATAGTTAGTGCTGTCAAACGCAATGTGCTGCCTTTGCTATTGCTGGGGCAAACGCCCATGCACTCGAATAAGGGTAAGTCTGGAGGTATAAATCCAGCACTTTAGGCCTTTAAGCCTAAATAATGTTATTAAGAACCAGTTACTTCTACTGGGAGTTTCTCAGTGGAAGGTCCGGTTCTCGTCATTTCCAGTTGATTTAGATGCCCAGATTACCCGTCCGTGAAATGAGAGAAACCGCGGTCAGACGGGTCAGAGTTGCAGTGTGACAAGACGAACTTCGTCTTCCGTTAAGTGTCAATAACTGAAATATTAACTCTCACCTTCCACCTGGCCCCCAGATCCGCGCCCGCCATATTCACCTGCACCAGGCATTGTCGCGGATTTAAGCACAGGTATACACACTGCCGGAAAATCTGTGATTATTAAATAGCTGCACCAGGATTAAAGGGCACTTCCTCATGTGATACGCAAGGAAGTTGACACTGACAACAGAGGGCGCGATTTGACTCTTCAAGCGCCATCTGTTAAATATATCTGTAAGTTCGAAACGTGATTTTCTGTTTTTCCGTAGGCTATTTTTATCTTCTTCAAAATAAGTGACATGTTTTAGTCGTTATTTTATTTTTAATTGTGTAAGGGTTTGTAGCGGAACTTGTTAAATCTCTGTATTGCGGGAATTTAGAAGTGTTGTATTAATTACCTGCAGAAGTAATACGACTGCGTCCTCCAACAGTCCCGGAGTTTAATTTCTCTGACTGGTCACAGACACAGCCACAGCCGCTTGCTGTTCCTTAAAAGTTATTGGTATGTAAATGTGACAGCTGTACGTGAACTTGAAATCCTGCTTAATCTCAAGATTAAGCAGAAGTGAGTGTTGCGTGAACTTGGAATATGCGAGGCAACTTGACAAGTTCACTCAAATAATCACATTCATATTCATAAAAATTTGCACTGCACCAAATCAATTAAGTTGTCAATTTTACCCAACCTTTTCAACTACGGGAAATCAGTTTCACCAAACAATAATCGATTTAGCCATTAACATATTCTTCGGGTTCAGTGACACAAGGTACGGTTAAGGAGAATGGTTGATCGCGAGGCCAATGATTACAAAAATTCTTTTCACCGAACAAAAATTTCACCTTTTTGACTTAAAGAATATTCAATTACAAGTTAAACGCATACGCGATCTTGAGATTAAGCAGGATTCCAAGTTTACGCACAGCATGACCACTGCCGACGACTTTTGGAAGGTTCCGACTACTGCTGTGCCCCCCTAGGCAATGACCATCGCCTCTGTTGGCCCGAACCAGAGGCGATGTAGAGGCTATGGGCGCTCTGTACGCCGGAAGCTTTTCGGCGAATTATGCCTTGCACCGACTAAACCATCAAAGTCACGTTGTTATAAATACCTTTTGCGCATAGAGGAACACCTTAGGAGGTTGTCGATGTGCTCCCGGGAACCAGCCGTGCATTTGCCGTGTTGTTAAACATTAAAATGTCAAATATGTGCACAAAGACTATTAAATGTCATATCAACAGCATTATTTTTATCAAATACAAACAATAATTCATTGAAATACAAACAGTTACAAGTAACGCCAATTAAAGACAAGGTATAAGTGGTGGCATTTTGGAAACAAACATTTGACTCACAAGACCGCAATGGCTCACCTTTGGCCTATTTAAAAATTATTGAGGTTATGAAGTCACATCACCTAGCGAGCGCGGTGAAAAATTGGAGCGTGCGCAGTACAAAAATTTTGATTTCACGATCTTGGGAACTGAAATAGGGACTGGTCGAAGAAAAAGTTTCATAACGGGAGTATTTGTTGGAGTTGGAAGGACTTAAACACATCGACAACATCCTAAGGTGTTCCTCTATGTGCAAAAGGTATTTATAACAACGTGACTTTGATGGTTTAGTCGGTGCGAGGCATAATTCGCCGAAAAGCTTCCGGCGTACAGAGCGCCTATAGCCTCTACATCGCCTCTGGTTCGGGCCAACAGAGGCGATGGTCATTGCCTAGTGCCCCCCTAGTGACAATTTTAGTTTTACATTTGCCTCTGTGACATAATACTCTGGAGAGAGTGTGGTCACTTAAACCAAGAAGAAGAAGAAGTATTTTTAGAGTTCTTTGACGGTTTTAAGAAAATCAGCAAACCAACTTTTGTTGTGATGTCTTGGCATTTTTGGATAAAGCAGTCGGATATAATAATGGACCCTAATTTAGAGAACTATGTTAGCAATCACTGAATTACGGCCATTATATAGTGGATGAAACTGGTTCTCTTTTTCAGGGTCCATTATATCTGACTGGTGCCACATTTTGGTATGGATTTGATGTGTTCTGGGCCACCTATATTGGCCATTTTTATTATTTGTCAGTTGTCTTGCTGTACTGCGTAAACTTGGGATCCTGCTTAATCTCAAGATGGCGTATGCGTGAACTTGGAGGAAACTTGCAAGTGCACTCAGATAACCGTGTTCATGTTGATAAATATGTTAAGCAGGAGTCCAAGTAGTTCACACACAGCAGTCTGACTTTATATTCATTAAACCATTCAGAGGATCATCATGAAAATTGGATAAGAGCACAGATAACATGGATTTCAGATGCATCTAACTACTGTGGAGCCCCCTAGTGACATTTTTCACATATTGGGCTGTATCTTCTAAATCCCTTAAAAGACCACTGTTTAGCATGTGTGTTTCAACTAACTTGACAACAGATGGACGGAGTTAACTACCGCTGTGCCTTCTAATGGAGAACATTCCAAATTTCCTTAGAAACCTTGCCTAATAGGGTATCATACCAGGTTGCTAGATCTGTCACCTGGGCTTTGTTCCGTATAACAAGAATTTTTGCGAGTAAAGCTAGTGTCACATCACGCCCTTTGGTTTAACAATGAAATGTAAAAAGAGAACCAGAATTTCAGCAATGGCTGGTGAATTAACTACAAGGATTGACCCTAGATTTAAAATACATGCAGTTTACGAGGCAATGAACCCACATTCTGTCCAAAAAATAACTTTTAATTTAAATCATGCATTTACCACAATAGAAGTGGTCTCTTCTTGTTTTTTAATCAGATGAGAAATGTATTTTGTTCTGTTCTACCTGGTGTACCATGGACTCTTGTCTAGTTTGTTTCTATATCATTTTACTGTTTTTATAGTTCTATGCAGTAGTGATAAAATAATATTACGTTTTGTCCTGAACTTCGTTGTTTGCTCTTGTTTGGAAAAGTTTGTACCTGGAGGGGTTTGGGAAATTTTGTGGGGAAAAATATGCGAAATTTATGGCTTTGTGGGTGGAGGCCAGGGCTATGCTTTGTTGAGGTCTTTTCAAATAAGTGTGTTTTGGTAAGAGCTAAGAATATAATGAAATATTTCTCCCAGGTGAGAATAAAAAAGTGTGACACGTGTGATAACTTATGATTTTAGCTTTGATGTTATAGCTATCTTTGAAGCCTTTAAAAATGGAAAATGCCACTTATCCTGTTCTAAGATCTTATCTGATGTTGTTTTCTTGCCAATATGTTATTTAAATTTTCTCATTTTTTTCAGGTAATAGTGATGGCTAGTAAGTCCAAGAAAGGTAATTTGTAAAATGTAAACTATTGTTTTAATGGTTCTTCCTGTTGTAAAACAGACTGTTCTGTTTACCAATAATGGTGTTTTGTCACTAATTGGTACGCACTTTCGGCAGCGCCATCTATCAAAAGTTGTAGAAATCAATCTTGTCTACTGTTTTTTAAGGATTTATTTGCATGCTCCTAACTATGCTCACATATAGCAGGAACTAAACGACAATGCTATTGGAACATCATCAACGCTAAACAAAGTGCAGTTGTATTAACTAACAACTTGTAAATGTGAAAACAAAAAAATTCTGCATATGGGTTACCCTTACAATAATGACATACCTTGGGGGCTCACATAGCCCACATCATGTTGTGTTATTTCTCAACACCATGTCACAAAACTTATTGAACATGCTTGACTGATATACGGCAGATCATTTTCAATGCAAAGCTCGTTCTTAAAAACATTTTCAATGTACTGTACTTCATATTCACATCGGCGCTATATCTTGTGTTTCTTAGATAAGCAATTACAGAGATAAGGAATTAGCACGCAAGTTCTACTTTAAACACTGGTTTATTAGACAGTTGATTGATAAAATTTCAGTATGCTATATGAGGACAGGCCTTTACATGTCAACCAACTATTATATACCTTTATTTCACCAACATTGTGTTGTTTCTTTTTAGGTGTACCTACACGATATATCCCAGGCCTGACGCCCAAGCCAGTAGATCCAGAAGATGGTCAGTATTACCTGGGACATCTGTAATTATGCAAACTTTCATGTTCTGTCATATACTTTGCTCAGTAATCGAACTCGGTCATTTACCATTCAGTCGTCACACTGTCTTACCATGCAGTCATCACACTCTCTGTCTTATACCATTCAGTCATCACACTCACCGTCGTTTACCATTCAGTCATCACACTCTCCGTCGTTTACCATTCAGTCATCACACTCACCGTCGTTTACCATTCAGTCATCACACTCTCCGTCGTTTACCATTCAGTCATCACACTCACCGTCGTTTACCATTCAGTCATCACACTGTCTTACCATTCAGTCATCACACTCACTGTCTTTTTCCATTCAGTCATCACACTCTCCATCGTTTACCATTCAGTCATCACACTCTCTGTCGTTTACCATCCAGTCATCACACTCTCTATCTTTTACCATTCAGTCATCATACACTCCGTCTTTTGGTCTCACTTAGCAGTTTTGTTTCCCAGGTCCATGTTAGAGAATTGGAGGTTGACAAAGAGCTGAAGTGTGTTGTATTTGAACATTAAGGAATTCTAGCTCAAAGTATTGTAGGACACTTTTGCTACTTATCAGCACATTGATACAGCCAAGTGAATATTTGGTATTCCTGAATAAAATAGACCAACTGAAAACTGGGCTATTTTTGTAGTTTGGTTATGCTGACAATGTCTTGCCATTGATGTGGGATATGTTAATGTTTAGAAAATTGAATTGTAGGGGAGACATCTTATTGTTCCTCAATATTGAAAATTAAGGGTCCCACGTCGAATTATAATGTGTATTTGGATTTTAGTGTGAAGAATGTCTTGCCAAGTTAAGGTTATGGGTGCTTATTTTGGAGTGAAATTTCAAACTCACAAGACACTTGACTTTTTGAAGACAACCCTTCTTTGACAATTTATTTTCGGATATCTTATTGACTGGTCAAATATTCACCCTCTCAGGTCAAGGTGATGCTCCCAAAGCCCCCAAAAAGGTACCCCAGCAGCTGGTGCAGGACTTCATCAAAGGGGCCAAGCACCCAGTCAGCGCACTGATGGAGTATTCCTCCATGAACCGTCACGTGACTGACTTCAGGGAGTGCCTGCCTAACAACCCCTCCATCATCAGCAAGTTCGCTTGCGAGTGTATCGTCGATGGTCATACATTCCAGCAGGGCACGGGCAAGACCAAGAAGGAAGCCAAAACAGCAGCAGCTAAGAACGCTCTATCAGCACTATTGGGGCTAGATGAGGACGACGTTGATGATGAGAAAGGTAATACCACAACTTATGAATAAAAAGTTACACGGAAAGTCAATAGCCTGTTTTTAATTGAACTCGTGTTTATTCACAGCACCTGTAGAAAAAGCATTCTTCTTCTTCTCGTTTGTCAAATGGTCAAATCGGTTCTGATATTGACCATTATGATGACGCATTCAATTTATGACTTACTGGTGATATGAGTTGAGGAGGGTGTACAGAAAATGATACTATGTGCAAGCACTGTCTAACTTGTTAGTGTCCCCAGCCATCAGCCAAGCAACTTTGTGTTGAATGGTAAAACTTTGCTTGCGTGACAATGATGGATGTGATAATAACTGATGTGCAAATGATGACCAGCAGTAGAGCGACTAGTGAAGTAGCTAGGACTGGAACACTGGCATGATTGATGGTCTAACCAGCAGTAGAGTGACTAGTGAAGTAGCTAGGACTGGAACACTGGCATGATTGATGGTCTAAGTATCAGCATTAGATGTAATTAAATCCGTTATGTGTTCTTTACACTTCAGGATTTTGACAATGGTATTGTCAACATTGTCCGCATCTATTGCTGAATACATCTCAAGCACCGAATGAGTCACTAACACATGTTGACATTATTTTACTATCATTTTAAGCCAAAACCATCTGTTTTATGTTCTCGACATTACCACTTTGCAGATTTTTTTTGTAGCTTTTGTGATTATTTTTGATGTCTTCTTTGTAGAAAGCAGACCTATGTCAAAAGTGGGAAATATCATTTGTGGACAATTTCGTTGTGTTTCAGAGTCGGGAAAGCTTGCCTATGATGCTCACGGCCGACGTGTTAAACTCCTAGACACTGACTTTCAAGGCGGTTGTAGTATGCCATGCACAGAGAAGACCGAGGGCTTCTTAGAGACAGTAGCTAACCCAGCTGAAGCGGCCAATAGTTCTCGAGAAAAGAGTATAGTGACAGTGCTACAGGAATACTGCCAGAGACAGAAGATTCCATTGATGATTGAAGTTACTGATGCTCCCACCGAAAATGGGTAAGGAGCTGAAAGCATTTGGGATTGAAGTGTTTTTACTCTTTGTTAAATACACTAAAGCTTTGGAGCCTAAACAGCTCTTTATAGTGTGTAGCAATAGATGGATAGAAACACAGATTGTTTTTAGGTAACTAAGAAAATTTTGTTTTGTTATTTATCGGCACAGGGTTGAGTGTAAGACAAATACATGAGGTACCAGGAGTGTCCAAAAAGCTCCTACTAAGAAAATGCCTCCATTGAGGCTCTTTTAGAAACAAGGTTCAAAAAACTTCCGTTTGAACTCTTTTATGATTGTGTTGTTTATCTGGCACATATTTAGAAAATACGGGTATAATGACTATTGTATCTGTTTTGATCCTTAAAAGAACCGCTTAAGTATTTCAAGTTTATGATCTATCAACTGACCAGACTGTCTTCGGATTTCTTACACAGTAACCGAGTTGCCTTAAAAGTGAAATCCTTCTCTTACAACATACTTGTAAAGTCGTTACAAAATGAGAGCGCAGGAGAAGCTTCTGAAAAAACAGCAATTTTTTCAAAAGAACTCTCGTGGAAATCTCCAGTAAGCTCAACAATCCGACAATGATAAAAGTAAGCAGAATGCAAAGACTTTATTTGTGAATAGAAATTCCTAGAATCGTGACTGGGTTGTGTTAACACTGGGTACAGAGATTAGCTATATAAAGTAGGCTATTTCAATACACTGGAATGCATAGCTTGTTCATTATTCAGTGAAGCCAAACCAGACTGAGAATGACCGTTGGTTATGTCAAAACCCTCAATATGTAGTCGTGTTGGTGATGATGTTTTTTAAAAATGTAACCATTTTAAAATGCTTCTCAGATGACTACTGCATTATTCTATTCTCGCATATTTGTAGAGAATACATAGCCACGGTCTACGTCGAGGATGAGCTACTGTCGACGCAAAGAGAGAAGACGAAAAAAGATGCTAAGCGGCGTGCAGCTGAAGAAGCATTGGAAATTGTTTTAGAAGTACACGGGGTAAGCAGATATGTTTTAGAACTACAAGGGTAGGTAGAAATGTTTCAGAATCACACAGGTCGGTAGAGATGTTTTAGAACCACACTGTGTATGTAGCGATTTTTAGGATCACACGGGTCGGTAGAGATGTTTAGAACTATATGGGGTAGGTAGAACTACACGGGTATGTAAAGATGTTTTAGAACTATACAGGGTATGCAGAGATGTTTTACAATGACACGGGTAGGTAGAGATGTTTTAGATCGAGTCTCCAAATTTTTTGTCTCGACTGGTTCCCTAAACGCTGCCTCAAGTCCAAGATTTTTTGCCTCTTTCTGTGTTTTTGCAACAAATCTATTGTCAATTTTGAGTTTACCTCACACATTTAGGCTCATAAATATAAATGTTTACACTCTCTGGTGAAGCAAGGTCAAAAGGGTCGGTGTGCAATCAAAAATATTGACAGTGTGTAATACAATTGGAAATGGGAAATTCCAATTTATTATTATTAGCCAATCATGGCTTCTCTGCTAAAAAGGGAATGTGACTCTCTTGTTTTGACCTTGCAACATGTGACGAACTTTTGAATGTCTGGAAATAAAATTCAATTGTTTACTTCAGTCCTGTAATAATAAACACAATTATTTGAAATCTTTGTACCTAGTTTTGAACAAGGAAACATTAGTTTACTACCTTTGTAGTCAATTTGTGATTGAAATAATGTTTTTGTTGCCTAGGCGCCAAATGATATCATGGCAGTATATGATAAAACAGAGTTTGATGTGAATGAAGAGCTATGTATGGAAGCATACTTCAAGTGTGTAAAGAAGGCATGCGGTACTCTACCATTCCTATCCACTCCACCCGTGTCTATTGCAGCATTTATTGTACGACGTGGTAAGATGATTTAGCCATGAAAGTTAACGGTCGTGCAGTAGTTAGTTTGTAGATGTGTAACAAAATGGAAACAGTTTATGAACGTGAGGATTCGCGTTGACCTGCCCCTGACATACCCCAGTCTTGGTATTCAGGCTAACCGAACACATCGGTTCAGATACTCTTGAACACAGCCCCACACTCACCTCAAAACACGACTTACGAACCCAAACTCCCAAACTAAATGACTCTTGGATGGCAAACATGCCTCCAGTACATGTAAATACACTTGACAGACTCTTTGATGACTCGTGCATATGATTCTTAGTCATGTAAGTCAGTTGTGTTTTTTAATGGGTAAGCCGTTTTCTGTGAGCCATGTTTGTGAGACAGTGGTTTTTAAATCGTCTCTGTTTCAGGTGTAAGTGATCGGGGGCTAGTGGTTGCCTTGGGAACGGGTCAGAGTTGTGCATGCTCTACATACGCGTCAACAGATGGCAGATGTGTGCTAGATTCGCATGCGTTAACAATAGCTAGGCGGTCTTTACTAAGGTAAGAATAGTTTTGTAAACTACAGGTAATGACCAATTTTGGCAGTGTAATGAGCTTTTTTATTTGATTGCCATCTCCTTGACAGTTGTCTATTTTATTTCATCTACTGTTCATTCTGGATTTTGCTAGAAATTTTCCCACATGTTGATAATTGGTCAATTACAACCCCAGAACAAGTTGTTATTACCGTTGGGTTTTGCAAATAATGAACTTATTGCAAAGTTGGGAGTAAGACATTAAGCATAAATTAATGATGTGTTAAATTGTGAGTGTTAAATTGTGTGTTTAAATTCCCCGTGCTTAAAGATCTTACGCCTGCCTAAGACTTTTTTGTGAGAGAAAAAAGGATGGGTACAGTTCATAGGTAGATGTCTGCACTGAAATCAGTGTACTGTTCTAATGAATATTTTAAAGTAGCATTTCATTATGTAATGGAACCAGGAGAGGCCTTTTGCGTAAAATGGATTGTTGAAGATGAATTACCTTGCAGTACATGTATTGTCCTATGCCAAAATGAGTTATACACCAAATGACCTGGACTGTTATATAGATGTGCTATAGAATGTTCTGGTAGACTCACATTGATATTAGTGCTTCTGTCTTTGAGCGTTACTATCATTACTCTTCTATCCATTAACGGTAATTTACTTTGTCATATTCTCAACAAATATGAGCATTTAGAAATTAAGTTAATTTGAAAACGCAGTTTTTTCGGTATTGTATATTTGGTAAATTTTCATAATCTGTGACATTGCAATCAGCCTTTGAATAATAGACACGTGACCATTTTGGCAATTTGTGCGAAATAAATGAAGAATTACTGAATTATGGCTGTGACTGTCATAATGATGTAAAGTTATTAATTATAATCGTCATTTCTATTTCAGGTACATTCACAAAGAGATCAAACTCTATATAGACGGGAATAGGGTGCATTCCATATTTTCAGAAATCCCCGACTCACAGTTGCTGCAGCTGAAACCAAATGTCACTCTTCACCTCTACACAAAGCTACTACCGTGTGGGGATGCACGCTTTGATCCAGGGTGCGTCTTTGCACTGACTTTTGGCCTTTGTGATATATTTTGGCTAATGTATAACTACTAACAATTTCTTTGTACTGTAGAATTAGCAGTACTTTGATAAACAGGGCTTCATGCATTGAAAGTGCACTGTAGACCGGAAACATATGTGTGATGTGATAGGTGTATGACGGTGTAGATCAAACTTTGTGCTCTCGGAATATTTTCTAATTATTGATTATCGACATTCCCATTTCATCCTTGGTTGCAGTTCTGTCATGATACGCATGTCATTATCTCCATAGCAACTGCCCCACTTTAACCTCTCAGGAGATCTTGGACCTGTCCGATGACTACCACGAGGGCTTATTTATTGGCAAGTTTGATGGGACTCTCAGCACAAAAACGACTGTTGGTAAGTTCTTTTCAGTTGCTTGGCTGTTTCATACTTGCACCAAGTGTTGGAATTACAAATCTACTTGTCCTGGCCACTTTGTGCTGCATCCTTCAGGTTTTGGAAAACATGTTAATTTTTCTCTTTTTGCACGCACAATCAGCATTTAGTGATGGGAATTCTTGACCAGATGAGTTGAGTGTCTTGTTTCTCTAGACAAAAAAATCATGTATGTGAGTTTCGCTTGATTATGTTACTTTCTAAGGCTGATGATGACTACTTGGGCAATATTTACGTTAAACGTTGTTGCTTTCAATTTCCAAACTTGGTGAGCCAGCCATGCATTTTGACATGACTTAAGGATGTTATCAACAAGCTCTGTACATGTTTGTAGGTCAAGGTACCCACCTTCTTGATTGTGAGCGGCCGTACAACCCTACAATGGCAGGCCTGAAGCCAGGCTTTCCACTACCCATTATGTCATGCAGCGATAAGTTGATGAGCTGGAACATTCTTGGGCTTCAGGGCGCCCTCTTCAGTCACTTCATCACTCCAGTTTACATCAGCACATTCACTTTAGGTAAGGATGTTAAGTGTCGCACTCTGTATTCAGTTCATTACACTAGTGTACTCTGGAACATTAACAAGTTTTGCGACCCTTTTTGATAAGTCGACATACATTTTTACATGGGCCAGGTATGTAGTGTCACATTGGGCATTTCCATTGTTTGTGCAATTTGCTGTTCACAGTTTTATCTCAGAGTCATTAGGTGGCATTCAAAATAGCGCTATTTACCCACAATACTGTGCTGTTATCTTATTAACATATGCAATTTTAAAGAAATTTGGCGCATGTGAAATAGGCTTTGAACAATGTATTATTCTGACACCTCTCTTCATTTGGTAAAAGTTTCTGGAATATATGCGCCCACATATGTGGATGCATTATGCTATCATCCCATCCGTACGGCATTTGTCCGGCTTCCAGCATCTGCTGCTCTATCTCCGAAGCAGTTTGATGTATGTTTGTGAAATTCTGCACATATGTTCCTGTCATGGATAGGAAGGCATCTGATAGATCTGAATACCAGTGTGCCCCCTAGTGGCAATTTTAGTTTTTTATGTTTACCTCTGTATCTTCAATGGTCCTCAACGTATTTTCATAAAATTTGGCATATAGGCATCTATTAGTGAGATGACACTACCCTCCCGGTTTCGGATAGATTCGATGGATTCAACGTATTTTTGCACCACTTAGTGGCTATTTTTACTGTTTTCGAGTCTGTTTTTGGTGTCCACCCCTCTATCAACCAAACCGCTCTAAGCATGATTATGAAAAATTGGCATGTATGTTCTAACTATGAAGAGGACAGCTGACGATGATTTTCCAACTTTGACTTGTGTGGCTCCTCCTTGTGGCAGTTTTGTTTTTTTTTGCACCCATCTTTACTAAATTTAGCAAGTGCATTTATATGAAGTTGATAACGAACGACGACGACCATTCTAAAGACGATTTTGTAAATTGGAGTATATGTTCTCAGTGTAAAGAGGATGTTTGACGATGATGACTTCAACTACTGTGGCACCTGCTATTGGTAGTTTTGTTTTGTTTCGCTTTGCGCCCATAGCTGTGTCTCGTAAACCCACTGCAGGATTTTTATTAAAATTTGTAAGCGTATTTATATGAAGCCAGCAACAGACGACAATGACTTTCAGAGGGATCCAACAAACGCTGTGCCCCCTAGTGGCAATTTCATTTTTTTCCGTTTTCTTTTGTTCCTCTGAAGTTCCTTGACAGATTTTTATGAAATTTAATATTTAGCTTTCTAGGAAAGAAATGATAGGATGTTTTCGTTTTCGGATGGATTTGACATTTTTTATGTTATCTAATAGCCATTTTTATGATACAAGCAAAAAACCCTAGAAGCACACCTTTTGTGGTGCATTCGTGGGTGCATTTCAACGCCCATTTTTCAAAGATTGAACATTGAGTAAAATATAAATGCCTCAGAGACTGGGTATGTTCCTTTGTGAATGAATGGCTGGTTCCTGTTGTTTCCTGCTGTTGTGCAATCCAGAAGAAGGACAGAATTACCAGTGGGAGTTAAAGCCCTTAGTCTCAGTTCCCATTTCATGGACTTCCTGATATACGACTATTCTACTTTTAGGTCACGGTATGGCGGGAAACGACGTTAACCCACCATTTGTTTACAAAGGACCATAGCATGCTGTTTGAACCATCACATTTGTTATCTCTGAGTTAGGGATTTATATTTTTGCTCAACGTCTCCAGGGACCATGAAACTGGGTTCCAGTTCATGAAATTTTAAGTCTCAAAGTTTGAGTGTTGGCATGACATCAGCAGCATTGCTCAAAAAGCGCAATGTGACACGCGGTGGATTGACAGCATTATTATTTCAGTCGGACTGAAATAGTTTCATGAAACGGAGCCCAGTTGTTGAGATGTTTGACAAAATAAAATTCTATATGTACACTATCTTGTGTGCTAAATTGAGCATTTTTTGTAGACATGTGCCTAAATATCCTCTATATGGGGTCGAGGTCTAAATTCTAAACTCAAATTCAAACTTATTTTTCACATTTTCCACCCTACTTTTGTGCAAGCTCAAGCTCTAGGTCAGTATCTATTATTCTGTGCTCCAGTACATTATGGTTTGCACACATTACTCTCTAGTCTCTAGTCTAAGTTTGCATTTAACGGCACATAGATTAGAGGTACAAGCTTGCGTAAGAAATCGAGATTTCAAGTTAAAACTTGAGATTTTCTCCAGGCCCTCGTATAAATTGAGATGGCAGTGGAGAAAGTGAGAATTCTGTAATTTAATGTAAATTATCCCCACTCTTCGAATTGAATGAGTCAAAGTGTTCATTCTATTACTGAACTTGATTATTGTGTAAACCAGGTCATGCATTCACTCACGGCCACTTGTACAGAGCCACCTGTTGTCGACTAGACGTGAACGATGTAGAGAAGTTCCCTCTAGGATTCGACATGAACCATCCACGTGTGGGCTACCCGCTGAAGGGTCAGCCTGATTATACTGAGCACGACAATCCACTGAGCATAAACTGGATGGAGACAGATGAAGAGATTGAGGTGCTAGATGGAAGAATGGGGCGCAGTATTGAACAGTAGGTGTTTGTTGGAGTGGTGAACACTTGCTTTCCAGATCTTGTCCCAATTGTATATTGTTTAAATTTCTAGACGGGGCTTCTGGATCGAGTCAAAACTGAACAATCAAGTGAAGTTAGTCACATTTTAAGCGCAAAATTTTCTCTAATAAATGCCATGTTTTTTCTGTGTTTTCCCAGTACATGTGCCGCGAGTAAA
Organism: Phoronis australis; assembly: GCA_002633005.1. NCBI lineage: Eukaryota > Metazoa > Phoronida > Phoronidae > Phoronis > Phoronis australis. The sequence goes on from NMRA01000153.1 coordinate 89,332, forward strand.
GCTAAGTGCGATGACATGCTGCAGTGGTAGTGCAGTGGGATATTGCAGTCATTGTATTGTGTCTACCAAACGGATAACTGTTCATGTAGTTCTCTGTCCTAAAGTGCGTTTGTCTCTTCCTTAACGAAGTCTTGATTGATTCCTCTACTATCTTGTCTAAGTGTTCTATATTTGGATATTTATAGGTCGCCATTCAGGACAAGTCCAGCAGGGGCCAGTCGTCTGTGTAAGGCTGCATTCTACCATAGGTTCAAGGAGTTAGCCACAATGTCCAAGAGGTTGAACCTGACCAAGTTTAACTGTTACCGAGAAGCAAAACAGGCTGCGAGCAAGTATGTAGAGGCTAAGGCAGTGCTGTACACACTGCTAGATAAAGAGCGGTTTGGTCGGTGGTTGAGGATGCCCATGGACTTTGAACTGTTTCAAAAGTAGTTTTTTATCGCTTTTTATTGGAGAGCCAGAACAGTGATCTGTGAACATACAAAGCACAAGATTTGAGGACAACATTCAGATGGGAGAAGTCAGTTGAAGCCAGTTTATTTTGAATAAGACTAGACCATATTAAAATAATCTGTTTAGATGTAGGATTCAGTGTGACTTGTGTGGTTGCCTTGCTGTAAGGTAACTGTTGTGTGCACTTTTGATATATTTTGGTGTTGTGCCAGCTTACTACTCAGTCAAAGACACGGCCAAGACAACTTCTGGCACATACTGCTAATTTTTTATCATTCATATACTTTTATGTATTGTCACGAAAAGACACGGTCTTATTGCATTTTAAAAATTTGTTGTCAATAAATCTTTTAATTTATAGATTGTCCTAGGTTTTTATGTCTGTTGGATTCATTAAAGTAATTGATTTGCAAATCAGCAGTAACAATAACTGAATTGGAAGCATTTTAAACTAAAAAGCAATTTTTCATACTATATAATTCAGTATCAAACAAAACATTTCAAACAATAAATAACAGTGCACTGTACTTGTGCAGGTAATAAAAACATTGAAACTCAACTAGTGACGTGTTGCTAGACTATGTCTTTCAATACACCATACTATAACATGACTGACCTATGGCCATTTAATCGTGTTTCTTAATGCAGACAGACAAGTGTAACTCAACAGCATGATACACTAGGAGAATCCGTTTTGGGGATTTCACTCACGGCGTTGTTCTTGTGCACTGTGGGATAGCGCTGTCACAGATCACTTATGGACATTGGATTAATAACTTGTGTTTTCGGTAATGAGATTTTACTACAGCGTTGGTTGGTGTTTAACTTTTGATTCAGAAACTTTCACACAAAAGATTTGCAAACCTATGCGATAATTTTGTGCATTTCGAGGCTCATTTTCAGCCTTATATTTTTGTATGATGGTTGCATAGCTGTATTCACACAAAAAGGCACATTGCAGGTGACCTGTGTTTCCCACATTTTCTTTACACGTCGCCAAGTTATCTGGGATGTCATTGGATGCTTATTGGCTGACAACCATCCCACAATGCATTTGATAAATGACCACAATGCCGTAAATGAAATCTCCCAAATTCTATCCTTGAACATCTAATTGTGAGGCTGGATCTGTGTGTAACATTAACCTGCTGTGGCCTGAACACCACTTTTGCCTTATTTTGACTATTTACTGTGTCGTCTTCATCAACACTACTTAAAAGCACTGCACAAACATCTGTAATTTCAATTTAAAAATGGTGACATGGAACATAAACAAATTTTTGTTAATTAGAGCCACAAACCTAAAATGGCTGCAGTTATCTATAGTGTAAAGGTTAACTAGAGGTTCACTAGGTGCCACTAGTGAAACAATTCTGCAGATTATGCTTGTATTCAAGTAATTTTGAGGGACCACTACCACGAATGCACCTCCTTGCAGATGAAATGCTTACCGCTCTCTATTGAGAGATGTTAAAAAGAGTGATCTTCAAGAGTATCAAAAGAGGGAAGTAACTTTAACAATTCAAATACCTTTGCGAGAAAAAATCTTAGCTATGAATTGTTGGTGATTACAGTACATTCTGACATCTTTAGTCTTGATCTTATTGGCAAAGTAAGTGATTGGTTTCACTAAGGAATGAAATCACTGTATCGAACCAGGAAGTGTAAACTTGAAGCATGGAAAGATGGCTAACTGACTACAGTTGAACCGTGTTATGATGCAACAAATCTGGTTTATTAACATATACTTGGCAGAAACATTCCATTCCACAAGATTCGGGCCAGCTGTACTACATACAGATTGGTTAGAGCAAACTTTGGTTTCAACAGAGAAAGTTTTTGGAAAGATATGGGAGGGTTTGTTGTAACACACTTAGACTGTAGCTCAAAAATGTGCAAAACACAACACTCCCAGAAATCTTTTAAAATTTTCGATTTGAAAACAACAAACTACATCAATGTTCAGAAGTAAAACTATATCAAACATATAAATGCATGAATAAGCCGTTTTCACTAAATAGCCTAAAATTCTGTTGTGATGTTTGTCATGTCTGCAGGTGTTCTTGATCGTGAGTGTGGTGAGACAGCTCTGAGAGGAGACCGTGCCCTGGGCTGCATGTCTTGTAAATTCTGTGGCACATCGATGTACAGCTGGTGGTTGGGGGCTCGCGGTACAGGTGTTGACCTTAGCGATTGGTCATGATACAACGCACTCACTGGTGTGTTCACCCGGGAGTTTCCAGTCCCTGAATGCACTTTCTCACTCGGAGACAATGGTCTGTTTCCTGACCCTGGAAAAGATTTCTGGGTCGGAGACAACGGTCTGTTTCCTACCCCTGAATGTGTTGGAGTCCTCGCTCTGTGCCCAGCTTCAGGAAATGGCAGTTCCATTGTTTTTGTCACTTGGTAATGGAAGAAGTTTGAGTTGTTATTGGGATATGTTGACCTGGTAGTGTCTGCGTTGTTTTCAATCATGTAAGGTTGGGGTGTGTTCGTTCGTGAGTGGCCAGGTGTGGATGCAACACTGTTAGGCTGGGTAACATCACCAAAATCAAACGCTTCATTAATATTCCACATGTTGTCCTGACTCTCGCACAACCCCTCATCATCGCTGGGATCTGGTGCAGAGTGCTGGCACCGGATCATACGCTTAGGATCTAGACTTTTCTCTTCACACCTGAAATAAACAGAAATGAGCTGCATAAAGGATTACCAAACAAGCACAAACTGTGCTTTTAAATGCATCTTTTGTGAAAATGAACAATTCAATATCTTGTGACCTGCTTATTTTCTTCCTAGAATACATACACGGTAAAATTTGTATCCCAAACCGAAGTTTATCAAATTACTGTATAATGTATAACACAGTGTAGCACACACTCCTGACATAGTGACAAAAGTTATTGACAAATGGCACTTGGTCAGCCGAGTAGGGACAAGCTAAGAGTGTGTGATTTAATAAAGAGATATATAACTAAATTTAAAGGACTAGTGTGAGAACAGAGCACAGATGTCAGTAGCTATGGGATTGAAGTTACAAAGTGTAAGTGACCATGCAGCACATTTCTTCTTAGTTCTAGTTCATGCACTCAGCCCTTCGCATGATCTTGTAATACTCGGATAAAATATTTCAGTCAAGATGGATATGTGTTGTGCTATATTTGTAAACTTGGGAGCAGAATTAGACTTACCTTATGTACCACTCATTAGAACTACGTCCGACCCGTGATCCGGGAACACCTGACCTCCACTTAACACAATTAGGAAGTGTTCTCTCCAGGTATAATGTCAACCTTGCAGTCTGCAATAAATGGAGGAATCATAGTGAAGATAATATTTAGACAACTAAAACTTAAACACGCAGTACTGGGTTTAAAATGCGGCTCAACATATGACTGAGGAAGAATTTCAATTAATATGTTCATTTGTTAGCAATATGCTGACTCGATGCGCATGTGATGTTCCTAAGTCCTGTTCATAAAGCGCTGCACACCATCGGAGTTATTTTAATGTAACGAGATAATTAACCAGCATTGGTCATTCAGAGTAACTAGTCGAAAAGTGAATTTTGATGCGGGAATGAGACAATTTGTATGAAATAATTTACCTGTAGTTTCCAGGCAGCGCATACGTCCTTGTAGTCTGCTTTATAAGTGTGAGCCGTCATAGCAATCAGAAGGCTCATTAAGATAATAAATACGACGAACATATAAACAATGTATAGAGCCAGGGCAAGGCCAGGGTAACTGGATTCAGTCAGGCTCTGTAACAAAACAAAAATACTTTCAGTTATGAGTTAAAACGACAATACTACAAACATTTTTAATAAAACATTAAGGTTTCTTCAACTTTTACCATATGGTTACAGTACTTTTATCGCAGAAAGAGCCCAGTGATGGAATATCATACTGGGACATCTCAGTATGTTAGCTAAACATCTATGCAACTAACTGGTTGTGATATTGTGAATACATATGTATACACACTGCTAAATCTGTCTAATACATTAGACTAAAAGCTGAGTTTAACACTTATTTGAAATTAAAGCTGCCATGAACTGTATAACATAGAAAGGCATATATTATATTATTCAAAAAGTAGTTTACCATTCTTGTTTGCCACAGAGAAATCAATGTGAAAAATCAAAATTGAAAAACACTTAAGACAAACAACATTAAACATACTTTGAGATCCTCAAGCCCAACCACGATTTTGATCAGTGCCAACATTGTGCTGCCATAGTCTGTAAATGATGGGGGCGGTGAGGGGGTCTCTTTGAACAACAAGATGAATGCTGGAATAGTAAATGTTATACAAAGGTAAGTATCTCTTTCAAGGTGTGATGTAAAAGGTGATGTAAAAGGTGATGTAAAAGGTGATGTCTTCACATTCATACAAATCATTTTGATGGTGAGAACACTTCAATTGCAGGATAAGCTTAGGAGGTACTACATATTTGTAGTTCCGTAGTTCTGCCCCGGCTTGTGAAACTTTTAGCAAAGAGGAACATAATGTGCTCAATTACGTCTTCTTTTGCCGAATATACATCTGATGGTGATATGATACTAACACTTGATTGACTGCTCACTGGTTAAGTTAGAAAGAATAATCTTATTTTAATAAAAACAACTTAAATCGACTTGACATGTTTCAGTGTCATTTATTCAAACACCATCGTCAGAAGAGAGAATATAGTGTCCACCTACCTAGGCTCAGTAACAAGTGATGAAACACAGACACAGTCAGTTACAGGGAGTGGCAATCATGGTTCTTGAATAAATGACACCGAAACATGTCAAGTCGACTTAAAACCGTAGTTGTTTTTATTAATCTATGCTGCTACTTGCTATCATGGAGATTATCTCATTTACAGAGATCAGAATGTAACAGGGCTTGAGGAACAATTGGATTTTATTATCCCTTTGACCCCTAATTAGCATATCATGACCAAACTAAAGTTTTCTTATTAATTCACACCGCTCTTTTGTGAAGGCAGTTTACGATTAAATGAATCAAGAGAACGGATACACTATTAATAAGAGCTAAAGTCACCTAAAAATCAAAATAATAACATTTTACAAATAAACTAAACCTCTGGCATTAAGAAATATTTTCCCAACTCACCTCCACTAAATCCAACAAGTGTTGCAAAATATAAAAGCAAAAACCTGAAGAAGTCTGTCAGCAATACCTGTAAGATACAGAAACAGTGAAAACACAAGAAGCTCATTATATTCTGATTATGTAAAGACAAATAAAATAATTTGTATACAGATAATATGATTCCCAAAAAGATATCCATCTGAATCACCCATACTGCCACAAAGGATAGTCAGTTTGTGGCCTTTTTCTAAATTCTTAAAAAATCTCAAGTCAGATCTGCACAAATTGTACAGCTGTTATGTTTTATGTAAAAAATATAACAAAATCATTATTTACATAAAAACTCACAAGTTATTCATTCACGTGACATGACCACATCCTTACAAAAACTGTGTTCAGATCCAAACAGAGAATTACCCTTGAGGCTTCACAAATACATAAGAGAATTGTGAAAGGTCTCACACATTCTAAAATTTCTCAGAAATAATCTAGGTGCATACAACATAAAGCAATTCAAAAACATGTTGTAAAGCTCTGTGGCCTCATAGAATAAGTAAACAAAAAGGTCACAATTACACCAACATGGATACAGACAGTGTATGACATAATCATGGTATTGTTATTAGATGTCAAGACAGAACAGAATTCCTCATAATTTGCAATCTAATCAAAGCATCATGTTCTGTTGGTCTGTCTCTGTCATTAACAAGACACCCTGACTATTCATAATTTTACCTTTTGCAGAAGAATTTGATATGGTCCAGTGAGTTTGAAGGCCAGTCCATAATAGAGACAGTGAGTCCAGCCCAACAACAGTGTAACAGCCATGACGGCCGTCTCTCCATGAGCATTGAGCAATCTCATAACCATGAGAATGAGTACAAGTAGACAGAAGCACCAGCTGAAAAGGACATATTTCATGCTTTACTACAATCATTCATAACGTGAACAGCGTAGAAATGTCATAATTATATAAACAATAGAACAGTTGAGGCTGTGAAGGGCTAATTGTCCACATGTCTGTTTATTCAGACAAACATTTACAAAATTGTATTTTCTAAAAGAAGAAAGCCAGTAGAACTTTATTTTAGACTTTATACCACATTCTGCCATTAACTGGGTCACATGACCACCTCTTTTTAGTAAAATTTAGCAAAAAAGAAAGGTACATTGATAGCAACAGTATCAACAACATGGTCAAATTGTAATGAAGATGTAAATGTTCAAGAAAAGATCTTTAAAATGCAGTTAGAATATTTTAAAATGTAATTTATTTGCTTTATGTAACATGAGAGCTTTTTAATGAAAATTATAAAACTCCTATTTTTGATAGGCAGCCCATCATGCAAAAGTGACATTTTTTAAAAACAATTCCCAAAGCCTTTTGGAGATGAGTACATAAAGTAAAGTATCTGAAAGTTTCATAAAAATCTGATTAGACATTTTTGAGATAGATGTTCCAAAGTTAGCCAAAATTTGTAATGTTTCAGGGGTCTTTACCAAACTTTAAGTTTGCAGTATGCATTGTCTGCAGAAAACATGAACATACTAAGCTAATGAATAGTATGTAACTTACTTTACAATATGCAAAGGCCCTGGACCTGGAGTTTGCAAATATCTCCACTTGTCATAGATAATACTGGAGACCTGTAGAGTGGAAGAGCATTTTTATCAATTTTTGATCAAATCATAAACATCCATGTTCACCATACAAGATTGTTTTGTTGTCTCCAATCATCCATAATGTTAGAGCAATGCAACAGAACACTTTGCATCAATGTGACAGTTTATAATGTATTACCCAGGGATGCGAAACAGCCACTACTATAATTTGTGCACACATAAGTTTTAACTTAATTGTTCTGTATCTCAACTAGTCAACTTTGCCTGTTAGCCATTTTGTTTCTCTCATATTTTTTCATTTTAATTGTTCATTCTCCATTGCTCACGCATCTCATTTTACTTTTTTCCACTAGATTACTGTTTCATTTTCTGTATTATACTTTCAATTTTGTTACATTTTCCTTCATTTTATAAGTATCCATTTATTCCTGCCACAACACAAGGTGACACAACACCTGGAAACTGTTCCAGCCATGGGCAATAGTACTTCCCCCTGTGGTTTGGCACCCCGGAGTTAGGGTTGGGTATCCGACTGACAGTACTTGTTAGTAGTCCTGCAAATTTTTTTCAATTCCTTCCTCTCACTTTGTGTGTCCCAGCGGATGGGCATGAGATGTCAAAGTGATTGGCAATGAGGTTGAATATGCAATCAAATGCACTTGATAAGTCAATGTAAATTAATTGCGTGCAAAGCAATCAAAGTCAAACAACATGTACCAACTATAACATACAAAACAAATAACACTTACAGCTCGGAAGAGCATGTATAAAGCACCAAGAATAGACAGCAGTTCACCAACCAGTCGCCAGTTGTCAATAGGCTGTTGGTAGAAATCCTAGAAGTTGGAACAGATAATGGAATCGGTAAACATGAGTTATGACAAAGAGTACCATGAACACTGATACATTACATTATGCAAATACCATTCCATTCTGTTGCATGACCATCTGTACCCTACTGACCTCAATATCATTTTTTTAATTTCGACTGTAGCATGTTTTTGAATGAGCTTATTAATAAGTTATACACACAAAAGTGATATATGACTTTCATGAACATTTATTTAAACTCTGTTCTCCACTGAAATTGTTTTAACAAATTGTTTGTACAAAAAGGGCTGTTACCAAACTCCTCAGAGTGTAATGAGTAATAGCAACAGGTTGTGTGCTCTTTTGTTCATTTTGTTTGTTAAAGTGGGTTGTTTTTGTTAAATAAGTTGTCTGGCACCATGACGAGAACTGGCTCTCTGCAAACTATTCTGAGCTACTTTTCAGCATGCAGCTGAGATTTCCACTTGTGAAATTGGGGATGGCGCATCGTCAATAATCCAGAATTTAGAACATCGGTCTGACAATTGACAACCGCAGTGGGCAATTGAGATTATTGCAAAAGTGACAAGGCAGGGAAGGTCCATGCAAATTCCCTGGGAATGGCCTCTCTGCATCAGCATCTGGAAGATCCAAATCTGTTAAAGTTAAAATAAAAAAACTTACCAAAAATGTACTTTGACGCTGTGTGCTGTTGAATCTTTCTAGATTTGACGGACGGTAATAACAGACTAACGTGAATATGGTCATGTAGATAACGTACATGGCACCAAATAACAAGAACCATGGACGGAGATAGTGCCACTTGTGTTCCATCAGACCTTTGACAGGTTGGATGGTGAGCAGAGAACAACTCTGAAAGGAGTCCAGTCAAATCCATTTTGGCATTTCAATGAGAAACATCTCTTAATAAGCCAATTAATTTTTAACCCGGTTATGTCCTATAGAATTCTGTTTTAACAGCTGTCACTCGAAACATGTTGCATAATAAACAATGTGTCACTGATTAACGCTTAAAATTTCAGTGTTAGTTAGACAGAAATCAATGCGGACAAAAACATCAACATAATTGTCATCTTTTTTCATAATTTCTCTGGAAAAACAGCCTGAAGGGCCCCTTTTTATATATTTGTCTTTTCACATAAAGGAAGCAAGACAATACACCAGGTCCTTTCCATAACTAAAATCCAGTGCAATCAAACGAATACCTTTTTGTTGTGTTTACCATGGGCTATGATATGCAGTACACTCTTTTTTTCACCATAAGAGTCTATCTGATCGACATTGTAGATCACAGATGCCGTAGAACCAAAACTCCAGTGAACCTCCTTTTTCTGGTTCACCATGTGCTCGAAAAGCTGCAATTACAATTTAATGAACTGAATGCAATGACAAACAGAATTTACAATGTTTGCAATCATTTTCTGTCCTGGTACTCAGGCTAATAACACCAATGCTAAGCTAAATGCTCAACATCTGGTTTTTCAACTTTCCATTGTGTAAGAAAGCCCAGGCTCATTTGTAACACACATGCACCATGTTTTGTTAGTAGCTCATGAAAACGAATGAAATTCCAGTGGCGGATTTAGGGGGGCCCAAGGGGGCCATGGCCCGCCTAAAATTCTCCCAGATACCATTTGGCAGTTCAAGGTGCAAATTGCTGACTAGCATATGTGCGCACACCAAGGGGGGCTCGGGAAGCGAATGCACAATGCGTAGGCCTTGAACAAACTCCGTTTACCTTTTTTTTGTTTTTTTAGTGATAAGGTTCACAAAACCAAAATTCGAGACTCCTACATCCCTACATTTTAGGCTGGGCGCGTGCATGTGGCAAAATTCTGGTTATTCCTGTGCCCTGCCCCCCCCAACTCAAAATCCTGGATCCACCCCTGAATTCACTTTCCTTCAAAGTTACAGAAGCACACTGTCTGCAGTGAGCCAAATTTTCCAGATTATTCAATTCTTTCTTGCCTGTGGGCTAACATAGAGTATATGGAACTCCATTATTCTAACAGCAGGAGCCTATTGTTTGTTTTAGTCCACGCCTTAGCTCTTCGACATTTTTGACGGCAGCAAAACAAAAACCCTTCTCGCCTAGACTGGACATTGTTATGCCATGTGACTGAGCCCTAGGGCACAGCCATGCGTGTCCGTGCAATAAAATAGTTCGCTACAGCTCACAGTAACAATGAAACAAAGTTTAAGAACGCTTAGTTAAAACTGAATTCTGTAAAATTAGATTGGTAAAGATGTTATGAACACTACTAAATTTCATTTTTATGAATCAGGTTATAAAGCATTCACAACATAAGGCCACGCATTAATCTAAGGAATCACCAGTTAAACGTTGTTCAAGTTTGCTTTTCACAAGGATATTTCGTTTAATTCTGGGTCAAAATTTTCCGTTCAAGAAAAGGCAAATCTTTATTTTTTATGAAGAATTCAATTACGTTTATGTCCAGACTGAACATTTTATGAAATCCAAGATACGCGATGGCAGGCAATTCATAGGTTAGACCATAATTAGATAAAGATCATTGCCTTTAGCAAAACATGCCTATTGCAGTCAATGGGCACGTAATTTATGCGCATAAGAGCATCCGCTCGAAACAATGGAAGTCGAGCGGACTCTTTTCTCAGACGCTGCCCGGAATGAACCGACTCGGAATCGATTTGAAAATCTTTGCATCAATTTATAACTTCATGCTTAAGATATCCGCCGTCTGATTTTTGTGATTTTCTACTTGCAGACCCTGGGCATTAGTGGTTAATGGAAGATTACTTTCAGAAAATATAAACCTTTACTGGTAAATCTATTGTTTTTGGCTAAATGAACAGACGTGTCAATGAGGCCTTACATAACCTCAACGGTATCTGCTTAGCATTTTGTACATACTGTATTTATTTTTATCTCTATTCTTCGTATTAGTATTCTGTCATAATAAATGACCTTATTCGCCAACCTTGGTCTCCTTGTCATCTCTTGTAACTGAAGCTTGTTATGCATGTATTTTTCATTGCTGTCGATCGTACAGAATTCCACAGGAAAAACGCTGAAGTTACCAAACACACACACACACACACACACACCTCCAGGTTTGCTAGGTAAGCTGCCATTTTCAGTGGTGTCAGTCCTTGGTGGTTCACTATCCTCTCCAGCTGGGTGCTCTTTGCAGGCTCCAGAGACAATACCAAATCGTAGATTTCTGTAAGAGCACAAGTAACCAAACCGGGGAAATAATTAAAATACCATGACAAAGCAGCAGTCTGTAGATATCGAAATGAATTAGCCGTCACTTTGCCGTCTTTTGTTAAATTGTGCTTACAAACCCTGAACACCATGACACGCTTCCACGTTAAAACTTCATAGCATTCTCTGGCTGTGTTAAGATCACCCTGATGCAATGTGCACCAGGGTGTGGTGCACACAAATCAAATAGACCCATTGTGTTGCTCAGGCAGGCTACACAATGTTGCCATTCCTGTATGAAAATTAGAGGAAATAATTCTACGTATTTTTCAAGCACTTTTACTTAGGGTCACAAATTTGCCAGGATTCTGAGCTCCACCAAATTTCCCAGGGAAACTTTACTAATGACCTACATGTTTTGTTGATTAAATTAAAATTCCGAACATAATCTGTATCATAAAACTATTGCATGGAGTCCAACCTATGCATTGTACTGCAATTTCTTGTAGAGTCAGTGTCTGTCAATAGGGGTGACATAAATTCCCAGTATTCATGAATCCTTCGGGGACACGACCAATTGTGGAATTAAAAGTTTTTTAATTAGAATGGCTTTGAGATAAGGACTTTGATGAAGAAGCCTTGAAGTTTAAGGCATTTCACACAGTTAGTAGTTAAAAATACTGATGTTTACTTTTATAATAAATGTTCAATGCTCCTTACTTTTCGCAACTTCCTTATCTTCAATCATGGACAACAGGTGGAGTGCCGTGTTGCCATAGGAGTCTTGTGCATCCAGTGGTGCCCCATGTTGGTGCAAAAATCGAAGAACTTCCACTTGACCAGTGCAAGCAGCAAAAGACAGAGGATACTCTCCTGCAGAAGCAGAAAATTATCAAAGATGCATTACCTGAGGACTGGTCTGCTGGTAAATAGATGTTTCACATTCAATCAAGGTAAAATCTCGCCAATTTAGGACACGATAATGGCCAACAAGCGAAATTTTATTTTTTCATAAAAGATAAACAGCGCTAAAAAAGACAGTTCTTTAACACATATCTAACTAACATCAGACATTATTTGCAGAAATTGTGGGCTTCCACAACAATGTGAGAACATTGAAAAGATGAAAAAATACCAATTTTGGCGATTAATTTTGTCTGAAATTTTGTGAGATTTTACTGTAGCTCAGTTGGAAGGACACAATGAACCAACAATAATCACTTAATACCAGTAAAAATATCTTGTACACCATTTTACACTTCTTAGTGATGGTTCTTAAAATCACAAACATTACTCATTATTCTGGAAAAAAATTATTGCTCAAATTAAGAAAATGTTAATGTAACCTGACTGTCTAAAGTAATCATATGTTTCTCATGGACAAACACAACAAGGTCAGACAGTTTGGAAATCATTGTTAGGGAAATCATTATTTTTCTATTGACTTTAGAACAGCTTAACTGTGGTTAACTTTATAAATACCTTTTTCTCATGAGGTGTAAATGACTACATTCATAAGAAAAAACAGGTTATATTTGAAACAAAATCTAGAGCAGATCAACAGTTTTCATACCATAATAAACAGAACACTTCTTCCCTTTGTGGAAGAAGGTTCCATTTGCTCTGGGGGTGACGACATCAGCACCACGTCGTACAAGCTCTTTCACCATCAGGAAGTTGTGGTTCATGATGGCAATGTGGAGAGCGGTTTCACCTAGAAAGCAATATGGAAGTAAATATCAACCTTCGTGGTTTTAAAAAAACATGACTACTCTCTTTGTTGCCCGTTTAACTTTTCCTTGGCAGTGCATGATATAATCCTGACCCATAATGTTTACGGTTACATAGCACCCCTAAGTAAAATATTCAAAGTTTGACCAGCTTGAGAACATCCGATGATGTCTCAGAAATGTTTGATCAGATTCATATGGAACATTCGGGCACTATACCTTGTGCGCATTCTCCAAAATTCTATAAGGAATTGATTTCAAAATGTTCCAGTTTTGCCCGAGGGGCTATAAAAACTAAGACTTTCACGAAAAATGTTGATTTGCATAAAACAAAAACTAAATGACAACTTAGAAAACAGTATTTTTGAGATTCAATCTTGAACATTTAAATCAAATAAAATTTGGAAATGTTATTGAAACCGTTGTTGTCTAACTACAAATTTACCTTGCTCCTTTTGCTACATATCATTAACACGACATGGTCACGTAACACAATTAAAAGGAGATGCTATAAAACAGAAAATGAAATTTTACAGGCTTACTAGTTTCTAAAATTATGTACTTTTAATGAGCTGAAATCTAAAGTTTTACAGATATTGGCTAAAATTACCAAGACTTGTCAATAGGGTTCTACATAATCTTAAGCAGTTCACAAAAAAGTTCAATGTATGATTAAAAATTGGTAGACCTTCAAATAATGAAAATAAAGGAACTGTTAACTAATGTGACGGCAGCAAGTGATGAAGTATTTACCCAGACTCTAGTGTCAGAGTTGACAATACTGTCAGTTTAGATTTCAGATTTTGCATGTAAACCTAGTAACTGATGGATGGGTGTTCAGTGTAGCTTCGAATGTAAATATACGTAACAAAACTTTTTTATAGTTTACCTAAATCGTACACTAAGCATGACAACACTATGGAGGGTCCTGTTTGATTTAAATGACTCTGGTAGATGCCGTACGCTAAATTACGATAATTGCCAACATTTGTCAACTCTTTTCACACATCATAAAACCACTTGTTGTTAAAGGTATTAAAAAACAAATAAATAACAGGCAATGAATATATTGATGAACATGAACCAATAGGGCTTTTGTAAAGAAATGTCTACTATTGACAATTATTTGGAACAAAGTCACTCCCCCTGCCATCAGCTGTATGTAAAGCCCAAGCACAGCAATTCTTTATGTAGTAGTAGGTGGCTTAGGATAACAAACTTTTTGACCACATACTCTCTCATAGTAGGTGGTAGGGATATGTGTCAACTTAGGTATTGTCCTTGTTAGTGGTGGGGGTTGACCAATACTGCTTCGGTTATTTATTTTTCATTTGACATTATCTCATGTATTCATTCTCACAGTTGGATTTTTAAGTATGCAGTGGGGACCCCCCCCCATACCCACAATACGTAGAAGAGAACCCTTGTAACTAAGCTTCATGAAAGAACTCAATGAAAGGGTACAGGAGCTTAAATTTCAATGTTTTACACAAAATTAATATGTCTACTTATCACACAAAATGACCCATGTCACTTGATCAGTCACTCTTGCTAAATGTCAACTATTGGTAGGTTTTCTATGTAACAGGCCTCCAGCCCACATTACAAATATATAATACATAGAGAGTACAAGATTTTTCAAATCTGAATTCATTCACATCAAGGAACTCATTTCGGCGTTTCTCCGCATTAATCAAATATCTAGCAACTTTTCTCAGGACAGTTAAATCATGAGTCTGTAAAAAATCTCCGAACACTATCTCGTCCACCTTATCGTATCTTGGTAATAGCTACCTAGGAAGACTTGGGACATAACAGGTGAGTTGATCAGAGTAAGTTCATTGTCCATCACCTTCAGCGCCACGTCATTGCTGTCATGGAGGAGGGCTATATGGAGACAGTGCTGGCCAAATGGACCTGGAAAAGCAAACATAAAATGAGGCTCTGGAAAACCCTGCATCAGTATGAGCTTTTACAAAATTAAAGATGCGTTTTATCTCACTCGATATCAACATGCAGAACTATACGTAATTAACCTCCAAGCATAAGTGAATAACTCATTCAAATTATTCAATCAGCATATTTGCCAAGGAGCCTGAACTCGTTTCGTTTAAGGATTTATGTAGTTGCCTGGGGTCATGCAACGCTCCATATTGATTGGAATTTGTTGTTTAATATCTCAGGCAAACAGCTGAAACCTGAAATAGCAGTGCATAGCACAGAGCTAGAATTAACTGCTGTTTACTTATATGCCCCTGCATCATCAGCATTGCAAATGCATAACCATGGGTTAAATACAACCACAGACAAACGTTAGATTTATGGAAAAAAACGTTAGATTTACAGCAAAACCTTAGATTTGTAGAATAAAATAGATTTGTAGAAAAAATAGAGACGACTTGTAAGTGAAGCATGTAAACCTTCATGTTTTAGCTCATACATTCTCATGCATCAATGAAGTTATTTATACTCATCAGTTACAGTAGATAGTCATTTTGTCATACAATAGAAAACAATCCTAGGATTATGAACTGACCAATAAGTTACTGTCATGAGACTGAGATAACAATACAGCTCATATCCTCTCCTTAATCTCCCCACAATGCTCAGTGCATCACAATCAGCCACTCTTCAGCTTGGTCACTATAGTGTGATTGTTCCTGTATTTAGTTTCATTTATCAAAACATGTTGTTTTGAAGTCGACATTTCTTTGCTGTCAAAAACTAAGCTAGAATACAACAATAATAAAAGTACTTGACAAGTACATGCTAATGCATGGCCAAGGGTTTTCAATATTTTTACAGTGAACAGGTGCCTAGCAGTAGCAGTATTGCAAACTTTGTTTTCTTACCTTAGACTAAAAGCTCATTTCAGGATGACACTTAAGCTCTAGAGCGCAAGTTCAGGTTTCATATCATCAAGTATGACAAACAGCACCTTTCACTGTATGTTACTGATAGTGAGCAGATGACATACTTATATAGTGATCATCAGGTATATGGCATATTTAACACCTCAGAGAAGTAACTGTGTAACAACAAGGAATGAGTCATCATCCAAAGAAGATCTACCTGACCTCCAGACAGGCGCTGAGACACCAAAACAACTGCTTGCTAACTTTATGATAACTCTTTAGCTGATGGTTCCAAACTCTATGTAGTCACATTTCATATCAAAAATAAACATTAAAAATTCTACATCAGTCTTGCCATGATTATAATACT
This sequence comes from Phoronis australis, assembly GCA_002633005.1. NCBI lineage: Eukaryota > Metazoa > Phoronida > Phoronidae > Phoronis > Phoronis australis. Next base: position 105,484 of record NMRA01000153.1, read on the forward strand.
TTGCATGAGTTCGCATAACGTGTACTATATTGATATTTTGCCTCAATAAATGCAGTAGAATTCAGTCTTTCTTTAAACTTAAACTAAATGGGAATTATTTTTGGACGAAATGTCAATCTGAAAAAGACTGCAAAAAGGAGAACATGACTAATGCAGCAAAACCAGAGTACATTAGGTTGACATCATCTCATATAGCGGTGATGTCATATCTGAGTATCACGCACTTAAACAAACTGAAGCGCCACCTTCTGTTCATAGTCAGTGAACTTGTAGAATTGCATTCCATACAATATGAGACCAGCTGCAAGCATTGCACACATTTAAATCCCTAAATTAAAATTTTCTTGATAACAAAGACATCAACAATATTTTAAAGTTGGCGTCATTTAATTTATTTATTTATTTTACACACCCTAATTTCAATCATCGCGCTAACAAGTTTGAGTTGAATTTAACAACAAGTTTGGCACCCTTTTGTCAGGCATGAATAATCATACATCCAATCAAAGTATTGACTGTTGAAGCCACCCACTTTCAATACACATCATTTGCAGGCTCATGCATCCTGACCATGCTAACATGCAGCCTAAGATCAAATTGATGTAACTAAATGACATTTGTCAATTATTTTGCATTAAAATGACCCTAGTATGACTATAAAACATGTCTCTCAAAAAATATAAATGACCGTCCCTTTGTCTATCCCAAGCAACTCCTAGAAGTTTTTCAAAATCTTTCCACGTTTTGGGTAAAAATTTAGTGGCTGACTAACAGAATGAAAGCCCAAATAAAGCCTCCTTCCAGGAATAACTTAGCAGAAGTAATCATAGAAAAAGAACAATTAACTGTCACACTCTGGCAGTATGTTAGTGTTCATGCCTCGAAAATGTGATCACGGCTCTGCCTGTCATTATTACATTTTTGGGGTCTGAAAACAACATATTGACCTCGATGAAAGTCAATAATTGTTTAATATTGTTCTTATGGTAAGTATTCTAATTACTACAATTATGTTTTACTCATTCCTTTTTGTACTAACTAATAAACTTAAATTATTTTGATTATTATTATTATTACGATAGTTTTATATTATTGTTCTTATTATTATCATCACCAATGTATTGAAGTAAACGTTTACCAACAACCAACTTCACTGAAAATTTCATTTCTGATTGTTTGAAATAAACAATAAACTACAACAGCTAATTAATGCATTCATTGCTTTGCATATAGTCTTCTTTAGTTCTTCTACTTATGTCATAATAAATGACATTATTCGCAATCCTCATATTGTTCTACTCCGCAACTGACGCAGCTCATGGCGTACCCCGGGCAAAATAGTTTACGATAAATAAGTGTAGCCAGCAAGCTGTAGTCAATTTCAATACAAGCCTTAACCATCATTCTAACACACATACACACAGAGGCATGCCAACAAACATACCGGTACACATACACCACGTACGCACATGCACACAGGAAGCACAAAACATGACCTGGACAAAGCTGAGAGATAACCTATTTGCTCACTGGACAACCTTGGACAAAAACCCTGAGGGAAATGTGTGTATAAATAAGAGGATATGGTCGGAGTTATATAATACTCTTCCTTAAAATGACACTAAATAACTGTTATTAAAAAGTCACAACTGTTCACCTGTCATCAGAAGCAATACAACCTGTGATGGGATAAAGAGAAGGATGGGCCTGTCTCCTGTCGTTAAGGAGTAATTTTTCTTTGAATTAATTTAAGGGTAGCAGCTATTAGATTGGTATTCATAAGCAGAAACTAAGTGTTTAAAACTGAAGCATGCTTCTCCCTAAGTGTAGGGTCTCATCCTCGGTTGTACAAATCACTTGCGGCATGCAACTTGCAAACAGATATATAATAAAGCATTGAAAAGGCTTTCGCAAGCACCAAGAGAATTTTGTGAAGAAATTCTTAACGTTATCAAGAAAGGCTAATAAAAAAAATTGACTCGCTCTTACAGAGAACAAAACATGACAATGGATGTTTTTGTGACCCAAAAGATATCTCCAGATTACAGTCTTGATATAATTTCCTTGCAGTTATTAAACAGTCAAATTACACTGAATGACTTTACCAGCTACCATAACACCAAAGGTTATCATGACAAAAAATGCAAAAGCAAAACTTGAGTAATGAGAAACAAAATTCCTAAAAGGCACTCAAGTGTCACACTTGCAATTTTGTAAGATATTGTGATTTCGTATAATCAATTCGCTTCTGCAAATGTGATTTGAAATAAATCTGATAATTATTCATGATTGGTATGAGTACAAAAACACATAGACGCTCTGTGCCTAAGAACCCTGCAAACTACCAGCGTGTACCTGTAGACTGGCTGCCTGACAGGAAGCTAAGGTTTAATTATGATAGATTTTCTTCTAGACAGGATTATGCTATCTTATCACTTCTAAGTTGTGGATAACATCTAAATACTGGGTGATTACATTACAGAGCTACCTGGCACAAGATTCACAACGGATTGTGTTCAGTAAAATTTTCATTTTCAAAGTTTCAAGTAATGAAAATCTTATGAACAAGATTCATCAGGCACAATAGGAAAACCACCAGCACTGTGTGACCGACCTATTTATTAGCAATATAGGGGTACCTTACTGACAGAAGTGCTTTAGTGCACTTACTAAACAAACACACACAGTAAGTGAGCAAGTCTGTTGTGAGAATCTAGTCATTGTATGTGTTCTATTTGACAACTCAGCTTTTGTATGCAGGCTATGAATAAAACATGACTTAAGTCTTGAATGAATTTTTGATTTGGAATCAGATAAAACCTTCTTTGCCACCTGTTGTACAATCAACCTGATAACTGAGACTACACAGCAGGTGTTTTTGTTTAATCATCTACCTGGCTGAATCAGATGACTGACAGAGATGGGAGTCAGTGACCATGATAGTGATATTGGTGCAACCCACAGAGTGCGCACTTAACTATTTTTTAAAAGTCACTCTTCACCTATTCAGCTCAAACATGAAAATTCATTTTGTCACATTTCTCAACAAAAATGAGCATTAAGAAAGTATCACTTAATTAATAATACAATCTGTTTTGTTCAACTGTCACAAAACAACCCTAGGTACAACATTCATCATCTGTAACATTTCAGATAGCCTTTGAAAAATCAAGAAATGATTATATTGTCAATTATTTTTGTGTGAAATAAGTGACTAAGTTTGCAGAAATTTTTCTCTTTTAAAGCATTATTTTATTCTTCAAACACAACATAACAAATTTATAATATTATCAGTGTAAGTTAATAAACCACATTCATGAAGTATTTACCTGGTGCAAATGCCCCCAGATGAGTTATTGAGTACATGCATGCATAATGTATGAGCAAATGAAAATTTATTCAAGCAAAATAGACTCCCATGGTGTACAAGGTTCTTGTAGTTCTACCCATCTAGTATTACTATGTCTTAGAATACAATTTTCAGCAATAAAATTCGTTTTCAAATAACTGATAAAAACATTCTAATTATTTTTTTTACATTTCTGCAATCTAAATAAACATTTTGTACATAACATAAAGAACCACTGCAATACTTAGTTCTCTGTTTTAAAAGGGATTCCAAAACATATTGTATTTTTATCTAAATGAAATTCGATCTCTGTTGACAACAGGCTCTCAATATCGCGCCAAAAACAATGCGCAACACAATTTAAAAATATGTGTTCGATTTTCTCACGTTACTTATTACAAAATACACAGGAATCAGAATCACCACAGCATTTGTAGGAAGGATTCTATGCAAGAGTTGACTTGGCTAAAATTAACTGATACAGATCTATGAGTTTTTGGTAAATAAAGTATCTCAACTATAGTTATGCAAATATCAATACCCAAATTTATTTCATATGCACTTATTGTTACAGTAAAATCTCACCAATTCCAGATAAAAATAATTGCTAAAATTTACTATTTTTAATTTTTCAAGAGCTATTAAACAGTAATTGGCAAAATTGTTCAAGGGTTTCAGACAGTTGCGAATGCACACGATTTGTCAAAACATGGTAGATACAGTGTAAAACTTTAAATCGATAAACCATTCAATTAGTCTTACTTATCTTTTATGAAAATACAAAAGGACAAAACTCCTCTTGTCCGCCATATTGTGGGAAGATTTACCTAACTCATTTTTATCGCTGATCCAAAATAAAATGACAGCATAATGTCCTTAGATACTGACCTGTGCGCTCAAAGGACTGCAGGCCCATATACTAGTTACTATAGACCTATACAAACATTGAATGTTTTCTCAGAATGGAAAACAAAAACTTATGAGATACCAATTCAAATTCCAAAATAATTTTAACTTATGGTAAAATTTTTCCATGTTGGAACAGTTTTTAAAACTTGGGACACCGACATTCAAGGCGAAATTCAATTCTCTTGATTCTGAAGACTGGGATAGTAATATTTCTCAAACACTGGACACTACATTTTCTATTAGACAAAGTGACAGTCTGAAAATAAACTGGCAGTTGATAAAATTATTGAAAATAACCACTGACACATTTTTATGAGTCACCATAGTGTGTAACACAGAGGCGAATGGTTGACTGTCACCGGTTGTAATTCTTGAATTTGGGAGAACCAATACCCCTTATTTCTAAAATTTGGTACAACCTCCGACTTTGAACAAAATAACCAAGTTTTCACTGTCCCAAACAGGAGAACTATTACACTAGTCCAGAGACAGCCAGACTTATGTGGACAAATGTTGCCAGACTTATGTGGACTAGTGTTGCCAGACAGATGTTTTAAGTGTAATCAGGAGAGCAACAACAATATTGATTTTGTACAAAAGGTTGTTAATGCCATAATTACGGAGATGACCATGAAAATGCCCAGGTTTGAAGGCTTAGTAATAACACTACCTGAAGGGATAATACAATGTGAGAAAGGCAAACAGTAATCTAATGATACACTGGTGAGGGACATTGTGATAAATAGGTTGAAGGAATGCAAGAGATGACAGTCCTTTGCCAAATAGTCTTAATTGTGATGTGAATCTAAGTCTCTAAACACCTTAAAGAGTGTGTTAGTGTACTGAAAGTTGCCAAGCAATCAATGATTTAGTAAGAGTGGTAATTCTTCACATATTAAACAGGAATGCAACATAAAAACAGACTAAATTACATTATTCAAGAGTGATTCTCTGCCACTGAAACAGAATTCAACCCACTCACCAGCTATTTATGTGGTTCGTTTGTTAGATTTTGAATTTCTGCTGATGTCAAAGCACTTTTCTTTTAGTTTCAAATTTCAAAAAAATGATAATCAACTGCTTGTCACTTCCTTGATTTTCTCCCCACAAGGCAAAACACGTCTGCTTATTTGGTATGGCAAGACATAGGCGTAGTACATTTATATTATATGCAAAATGTGACCTTTGATGTAAACAATGGCGACTTCAAGTAGCAGCCACTTTCATCAGGAATTGTTTAAAAAGATATTTTTGACAAGCTTTCACGTTCCATATATTATATAAAATGCATCGTTTGCACAAACTCCGTCTCCCCCACTCCACTGCAGACCTTCGTTGCGCCCGTTTTGGCACCGCCTTGGTCCCAGGTATTGCACCGGCCCCCTATTTGGATTCGAGGTGTTCTATTTTTTCTCGCGGGCCGTTTTTTCGCGGACGCGGAGGGAGGATGGCCAGTTTCATACTGGCCTTGATGACGTCACTGAGTCAGTCGTCTCAATGGCATGGGTGACATCACTCCGTCGGCTTAATTTCACTCCCTCCAGCTTCTGTCGCGTATATAATTCACCGGGCCTGTCACTGCCAAAATGAATGATACCTCATTAAAAAAATTTACTCTTCCTTAATCAGTAAACTAATTATTTACCAGTGTTGGAAAATTCTACAGTTATTCTGCTGCTAAAATTGCGATGCGCTCTTTTGGGAGCCACTGCGTCACCTATTGGCCAATTTCCATGTTCTTCAATCAACTGTGAGGTTGCGTACATGTCATAACAATTGGAAGTGGTTTCAATTCGTTACAAGTTTTTAATATTTTAATACCAGAAAACCCAATTTCAGAACAAACTCTCGAGAGATATCGCAAAATTTTAGGAAATGGCGCGTACGTGCGAGTGTCACGAGTAGGCACTGTTTGGCCAAAACAACAACAGATTTTTCTTTGTTACAAAAGGCGGAGAATTACAAAAAATAACATTTATTAGATTTTTTTACTTCTATAAACAGCTGTAACTGGCAAGATGAGTGTCGGCTCATTCCCAGATTCTGCATGCACCCCTACAGGTCGTTAGTTCTATATATGTTTCACGACGAGGTGACGAGCTGAACACCCGGGTCAAGTTATGTGGAATTTTGGTGTCTAACAGAGCTCTACACACGGCTACCTAGCTGTATGTTGACGATAGTCTTCATACAGCTAGCTGTTTTTCTACCTCACTATCTACATTTATGAAGCAACTTTTGTAAATACATCAATATACATTGTGTACTCTACAGTATTTTTAAATGCATTCTTAGTTTTCACTTTAAAGAATATATGATTATCGTACTTTGTGTTACGACAAGGTCAAATGTTCTGGAAAGAAATTTCTACTGCCTGGGGAAAGAATCCCGCGACCGCACACTATTTCCCCTCGGCGCTTCCCACTAGCTGCTACCCGTGTGAAAGCTGACGGGTAATGGCTAGTGCCTCTTAAAGTGCAAATTGGTAGAAATTAAAGTAAACTTCTATTTTATCAAAATTTTCAACAAAATTAAAGATTAAGAAAATCTATCTAAGTCCACCAATAGCTTAGTATGACCATGCACAAGATTTGGTAACATTTCAATTATCTTATTTGTAACAAGGTTACCAACCTTTTTCTAACTGTTTTGTGTGAAAGAAACGAAGAATTAGAGATCAATTGGAGCAATGACAATCTGCAGTTTAATTTACATTATTGACATTATAAAAAGGACTTCTGTGTTCAGGATAGTTTAATAACATTAAATAAATATAATGTTATCAATGTCAATATCTAGCTAAACCAGCATATGTATCATGTGAACCAGGTGCAAAACTGCTGTTGTTGAATCATTCTAAGTGAAAACAATATCGTATGTAGCACAAGCACTCTATGTACTCTCAACACCTGAATTGGTACTGTCAACTGGTCTCATCTATTACAAAGGTGTTGAAAATCACCAAATTAAGTGATTTTAAATTGGCATTGGATTGCATGTGAGCATATCCACCAACCCCATGCCCATAATGAACATCTGTGCACCCATACATACCCCTCTCATCTAGCCGGTAGCCCTGTCTGATCAGCTTGTTTAAACTTGAGACATCATTTTCTTTTGCAGCTCTGAACAGAGGACTGCTGGCCAAACTGGAAAGAATTTATTTAAGAATACCATTAGTTTTTAAACTTTCATGGAACATGTTTAAATGTTAATTGAAACCAGTAAACTTGAGATAATAAACGAAAGATTTCAGAGACAGACACTTGCAGCGTTCCAAGAAACTGACTTGAGTTCATTTTTTTACTTAATGTCTGAGATTTGTCTCAACTTCCAAACATTGAAAGTTCCACATCCACCAAATTAGTGAAATTAGTAAATTAGTTTTATTTCAAAATTGGCTGAAATTTAAGATTTGTCTTTAAGCATCTAGGTCAGTTTTCTTGGCCCCGGTCTAATATGTCGTAACTATTGTTTCACTAAATTTCTGCAGGAAAAAATAAAAGGTATTTATGATCGACATATGTCCCGAATAAATGATACGTGCGTCATAAGCCTGTTACCAGAGATGAAATGGAGACCGTGGTAGGAGATATAAGGTCATTTATTATGACTAATACAATTACAAGTTACACTAAGATAGTGAATAAAAGTAAGTAAAATAAAAAATAATGTCTGGTAAGATGGGCAATAAAAAAACGTCGCAAGTGATGTTGTCTGGTTATCCTTGATAAACGTTCAAGTTAATTAAATTCCTCCTGCCAGAGGCGGATCTACAGGGGGGGTTCAGGGGGTTCAAATCCCCACCTCGGGACAGGATCATAATTAAAAATTTTAAAAATTTCACCAGAAAAACAAAATCAGCTACTAAAAACCACAAAAAAAATCTTACCCCCTCCTGACCTGTCCTTCCGCTCAGCGCTATGCACCTCAAATTCGCTCAAATCCTAAACTACCCCCTTACTGAAAAGGTACATCTGCCACTGAATGGCCTAATCTCCCAATAAAGTATTATACTTTAAACTCCATGCAAATAAGCCAAACTTGCCATGGCAAAATTCAAACATGAAGTAGTAACAACTTAAAGCAGGTTGTAGAGAACACTGCATGGCAATCTCTAAAGAAACTCTCCAGTTGTAGGCAATAACATACTGTGTATGCAGGGGACTACTCATGTTATCCTTCTAACTTGGCAAACTATTTATCTACTGTCACAGTCTACAGTCTAAAGTGGGGCCAGCTACAGTGCTTCCCTACTGCAGGCAAAACTTCACTTTTAGCAAAGTTTCGGCGAGTGGGGAAAGGTTAATTCTGGTACTAGTTAATCTGCAAGCGAAATTTCGCTGAAAATAGGATTTAAAAGCATTAGCTTCGGAGCAGTCACTGGTACTTCAGTGCAGTGGGATTTAAGGTCAGAATGAAACATTGGTGAAGTGACGTAGACGCTGCGGCAAAGATATAGGATTATGCAAGACTCTATGCAAAACTTGAGTCAGTTTATGTTGGCACATTTCAGTTTGTAAATAAATAAAACAATACACATGTGATGAAGAATAACACTTTCGATTAAGCCTCGAACCCTGACCACCCAATATTCGTTTGAGAGTAGAAATGAACTACGCAGTCTGGTGTTTTCGTTGGTGGGGAAAGATTCGGGCATACCAACATCACTTCTGGCAATAACCATGCATAGGATAATTCAATCAAAGCTGACACAGAAAAAATGCCTTCAGTCCCCTTTAAGGCCAGTCAGGTTATGATTTACTTACCTTGATTGAGATATGTAACTATTTATGTTAGAAGCCAACTTATTCTTTAAACCTTGTCTAGTAGATTTACCAAATAAATCCAACAAGAGTGCCCTCAGTTTAGAGGGGGCTTTGGCTGAATTCTCCTCCAGGTTTACAGTAGCACCCATTTTCACCAACTGACAAGGTGAGGTGATTGTGTCAGTTGAAATAGCACAACACCTAATCTGATTACACCACTGACAGTTACCAGCCAGTGGAGAACACAAGCCGAAATGTTACAGTAGTCAGAGCCATTGTATTGCTCATTGACATACAATCAAGGACTGTTGAAGAAAAACAGGATGGCTGATTGAACAAGATGTTTGCCTTAGGCAGATATGAAAAGGAAAGAACAAAGCTAAAAGGATAGCCTGAATAACCCCTGGTTAATACAACATACTAAAAACATGAGTTGCTGACTTCAACTATGATGATGAAAACTTGTAGATTACGTCTTATCTAAAAAGCATTGACATGTTATTCTGAGACGACTTGAGACGACAGGATAATCCCCATCAACATTTTCAAAAGCATAAAACATACAGTCCACTGCGATAGAAAGTACTATATAACTTCCAAAAATGGCGCTTTTCTTCTCAGGCATTTTTTTAGACAATTTTAGAACTGTATGCCAGTTGACTCCCCTTCCACAATTACGCATGAGTTATGCTTTTATACATTTTGCTCCTAATTATGGATGACCCATTACTACTGTGTGAATTTAATACTCAGACCACTTTTAACTAAGTCTGAAATTAAGAATTTAATCTTTGATGTTGCACTTAGGAAAATTTAAAAATTTGTTGAACAAACAACCAAAACCTTAAAACTCAAAGACAAGCAATCTTAAGAAAAAATTATCAGACAAGTGTTAGCAGATTTTTGTAATAAACAGGTGACATTGACATTGTCAAAAACTTTGGCTTCTGTCACGGTTGGGCCCAAATTATTGTCAAGAACTAGTTATAAAATTACCAATAACACTGTATGCACATGTACGGTTGAGAACATTTCGGTGTAAACAAAAGCCCAATGCAATAAGCCTACTCACGAATCGCTTCTCTTCTTTTTTCTCGTTTCCATCAAATCCACTGTAGATTCACTCAAACTTCTACTCCCGTCTCCATTAAGCCGCTTAAATAGCACTGTTCCACCATCCATGTTTTTAGGTTAGGCCTACGGTCTGAGCACAGGTCGCCGTGAACATACATTGTATGTTGGTTTTAACCATAAGTTCTATACAAGAAAAATATTTTTATCACGCCAAAGTCTGCAAATGAAAACGTAAGCCGGTGTTTTATGATTCACCGTGTTTGAAATCTTTCAAATTTTCCAGTAACATCACAATAGAAAGCTGTTTTCATTAGTCATGCCCGTGATGTTTATAGAAGTTAGCATAATCCATTCTTTAAAGTACGTGGCTTTGTTCCGTGATTTTGCACCTGAGCGCCTTTGAAAGGTGAACTCGAATGCAGACGACGACAAAAGAAGACTTTGTTTCTTTATGGCTCTTTAGTAGAGAAGATTCAAACATATGCATTGCGAAGTTTGACCAATCAACAGGCTCGTAATAAGCTGATCGTCGCGACAAATCACCAGACTCGTGACAAAGGCGTCAAGTTCTCCCACTTCCATGATGGTAAGTAAAAAACATGAATTTTTGCCTCAAAACATTTATGAAAATGACATCTCATATATTTGATTATACTATTTTGAGTTTGCATGGTGATTATTCTATTCACCAAGGTGCATTTTTCTAACATTTATTATCATTAAGTTGTCATTATGTCGCTGTATTAAGTAGGTGCTTTGTATCCAAGGGACTACGGCTGTACGGCACCAGGCACATTGATTGGGTTTCCCGGTATATTGCTCGTACTTAGCTGTATAACTCGCGGATCATACATAGGCCTACATCCATACATCGTACATAACTGTAAAATAGACTCTCTGATTAACTTAAGGCGGACAACTGAGTCTCGAACTTATTATTTCTACCCACACCAGCCAAATTTTACAACTGTTGATTTTTGATTATGGCCTACCAACTAAAGCCAAAGGGCGAGTAAAGGTTATTGAGAGAAATGCAATTGTAATGTAATTAGTACCTCAGTAGGCTCAGCATAGGTGACAATACATTCTAATCAAATTTGTACGCCAGAAGATTGTCTCCGCATTATGCTTAATCCAGGCTAAACTATCAAAGTTACATCATTATTTGTGTACCGAGTGTAGATGGACACCTTTCTTTGGTGGCAATACTTGAACAAATATTTCGGCATTAAACATTTATTTAATTGTCCTTCTTTCCATCAACAAAACTGAAGACTGAACGCCAGTATAGTCACGCTGCTTGAGGTCAAGCAGAAACATAGAGGGTTATGGGGAGCTCACCCGTCTGCCAGTCACGGCAACAGGAGGCAGTACAAACAAGGTTCTGTATAATCTCAGCTCAGTCTCAGGAATTCAGTATCCTCACCCGTCAGTGGCAACATAGAAAGCAGATTCATTGTCGAGCTTCCATGCTATTGCTGCGGGTGCCCTTGTTAGTCCTTCTACACATTATTGCTGTGTCTATAATCTTGATCAAATTTAACAGGAGTTACATGGCTACAAGTCAAGGGTACAAGTTGCCTTGAGTATGAGGTACGCTGGGTACATTTCAACCGTGTTACCGAGTATTCTTATTATTGAAGTCAGTCTCCTGTGAATACTTCCTATGTACCTATCAAAACATACTCTGAAAATGAACTACCATTACACCAGTCTGAAGACGCACATCTATTTCATAATGAAGGGTGACATTGCGTATTTCAGATTGCTAAAAACTTTGAATTCTTTAGAAATAATCAAAAGTGTTGAGCGTTGTCTAAGGTTACAACCGTATGGATCTTTACGTGCAGTAAATCTGTACAATATCAATATCAGGTAAGGATACCGGTACATTCCCAATAGCATAACTCTTAGTATGCCATTACACTAATACACACTGCATGAGCTAGCTTTTACAGTAGAACTGTACTTGCCGGTATAAACTAAAAGAGTTTCTACTGGAGAAAATGTTACCCTGGTGCTATGAACAAACACGTTCTGTGACGAATATTTTAGTTTGATTATGACTGTTCAGTCCATGAACAACAATGGTACACAGATGACAAAGGTGGTAATATATTATGGTTGCACCATTATTGTTTTATTGTCTATTATTAATACAACGAACTTGACCTTTCAAGTGAAATCAATGTCTGGGCGGTGTACATTTCAGACTGAAGGTTACTGTTCATATTGTGGAAACCAGTTTTGGTTGAGTGAATGTCTAGGTTACTTTGGGCTATCTACTCAAAGTCATCGATCCATCACTAACTCTGGCCTGGTGTCTTCAGCATATGTGATTATTCTTTCACAACAAAACTACTGTTGTTACGTCGGGAGTTGTTCAAAATATTTTTGTTCAATATATAAATATGTAAACGAAAACAACAGCATTTGCCTAATAATAACAAGTAGGTCTGTGAGTTGACTTACATTTTACGTGTGTGTGTCTTTCTTTTTACTCAGGATGTCTTCTTAATGATTCGACGTAAGAAGACCACCATCTTCTGTGACACTAAAGATTCGGCAACAATCGGTGAAGTCAAACGGATCATTGAGGGAATTACTAAGATACCACCTGAAGAGCAGAAACTTTTCAGAGACAAAGAGGTAATTTGTTTTGAAAGTTGGTGTATTATAAGTATTACCATCTTCAAATTGCTTAAAATATACATGTATTGACTAACTAACTGCCAGATCACTTTGTGTTCTTCTGTAGCAGATACCAATCATGGAAAATTTCGTACTTAGATTTAGGATGAGCTATAACTTCTAAACTGTTTTGGCTTATAAAAAAATGTGGGTTTTTTGGCATCAGTGGCCAGTTGCATGAAACAGTTCCAAATAGGGACTCGACTAAGTTCCCTAAATGTACAGCGTATTTGTGGGGCTGTGAAAACACTGATTGTCCTTTCTTATGCTGTGTGAGTCTCATTACTAAGTCAGTTTTGGACTTCGATACAAAACCGTTGAATTCTCAATATTATTGAAAATAAGTAGGGATCTTTTCATGTAATACCCCTAATTTAAGGACTAAGTCCCTCATTATTTTAATTGAATTAAGGGCTCAGTTTTCAGTGATATTATTAGAAAATGTCATTAGTCAAAGAAAAGCTCATAATGAAGATAAAACGATAGAAAACATATAATGCCTGTGAGTATAGAATGAAACAAATACGCAAAAGATTTAGTGAACCTAATTGAGTCCCTGTTTAGGACTGTTTTATGCAACCGGGCACAGCAATCCATACCAAAAGCTCTTGCAATACGTGATTAAACGTACTATTCACAGCCTCTCGATGACAACAAAACCCTGAACGACTCTGGCTTCACAAGCTCAACAGCCAAACCACAAGCGCCGGCGACTATTGGACTAGTATATAAACAGGAAGGTGGGTATCTAGCTCTCTGCTCATTCATTCACTACGTAGAAAAAGTCGTTTTGGGCAATGTGATTGTGCTCGATTTTGCATTGTATGCTAATTGATTTGGTGAATTTTTGTTTCAAGGAAGATGCTGGTGTGTCAGAATAGCTGCGTGGCTTGGTTAGTTTGCAGGCTTCCTCTTATGTCTGGTTTTTACTGCAAATTGAATTGGTATTAAAACTCTCCCAAAAAGATGCAAAACCACACAGAATTCCGACACAACGTGTACCAACCAGAATCTCCTTAGTTTTACCAAGTTATATATAACCTGAGAGATATGCTATGCAGTTATAAATCACCATGCAGTGCCATCTGGAGGCGGAACCTTTATTTTGTTGCAAATTAGCATTCCTAATTCCACATGATCATGGACTGAATGCAAGCATTTGAAACAGCATGGCTGCCGTAGTCATCAACTTAGTTCCTCACTTATAGACACAGCTCACTGCTCTGTGCCTGGACACACAAAGATGGCTAGGCACAGCTCACAGTTCACAGCTCTTTGATGCTATTTTATCAAATGTAGTAAAATATTGTCGTTAATTGCTGCAGAGTAACTGTAAGTGGTAATAAACCCATCATCCATCAAAGAACTAACTTTTGATTTTGGCACTTAATTTCACAAATCTGGGCCCAACTTGTTTTTTGTCTTGGGAACTACTGACAGTTATTGCTCGAGATCAGCATCTTGTTGGTTTATGTGCCATGTGTTGTCTCAAACATTATCATATTGTCAGGGTTTCATTTTCCCAGAAATTATTATTGTGACCAATTTTATAGCAGAAAGTGGTTGAATTAAAAGTAAGTTTCTGAGGCGGCTGAAGGCAGGGGTGTGGCTATGTTTTTGTTCAGGTTGTTGTACATTTTTTATGACCGTGACACTTTCATCCTTCCATTTTTTTATTTTTTCATCCTTGCAGTTTTGATGGGAAAGTATAAGAGTGTGCAAAACTGGCTGCGACTGACGTGTACAAATTTTGAATTTGCTGAAACAGATTTTCGTCTTTTTGAAAAAGAGAGTCAAATGCTAAAACTTACTACTTTCCTTTTCAGTAAAACGAGGCCCTTTTGTAAGTGCTCGTTTTCAAGCTGCAAAACTTGGTTACAGAGTGTTTGTGCTAGTGCTGTAGATCTATGTTATTTATACATTTTAGATGGAGAATTTGAACCACTTGAAATAACACCTTTTTCAACACCGCCTGAGTTACCTGACGTCATGAAACCTCAAGAGTCAACCTCTGGACACGCTGTGGAGCAAACAGCTTAAATCAGAACAGTTTCTCGTAAATTAAATAATTAGTGCGCTTTTTTAAGCTACAAGATTTCTACAGCAGAATCAAATGTTCCTCTGTAGTATTGACAGTGTGGAACATATCTTTATAAGTCAATGTGGGCTCCTTTGAAATAGTTGGTGTGTTATCTAACCATTACCAAAGGTTTGATTGTTAGTTTACTGCAATAGATTTAGAGCTTTGTTATAAGATCATCTATTATGGCGTTTTTGTTTGGTAAATAATTGATAAATCATTCGTTTTCACTGACGTCTTGCACTTGTGCTTTATAGGATGAACTTTTTGTTTTGCCTAATTGAAAATCACTCTAATTTGCTTTTCCAGTGTTATGTAAGCCTGCTTCTGTGTTGAATACGTGGTTGTTAATTTTTGTCAGTATAAAAGTACACGTGGCCTGTTTTATTTGAAAATGGTCAGTGTGAAGTAGCTCATTGTATGTAGGCATAAAAACTATTTTTCCTCAATTGTTTTCTTTCACTCGCTGTTCGGATGAACTCCTTAAATCCATTAGTATAAAAGATATGATAGAACCACCCTACTTGATTTTCTTTAAATCAAAGATGTCATAAGTTATCTGATGTCTTGTCATGCACACCATTTCTTGTACTCATTTACTGTAGATTCACAAGACAGACTTTTTTCAAATTTGCGTTTGGCTTGGTTGTTGATAGTAGCAAACTATGTTGATCTGCAATGTCTGCTAGCATCTGGGGTTAGCTTAATATACTCTTTTGTGTTGATATATGTGGGCATGTGTTTTTTTTATTAATTGTTCTATCACTTTATTATTCTCATCAATAAAAGTGTAAATATACCACGTGGACTGTTGTTTTGTGTATCTTGGGGTCCCTCATTGTTAAATGTGGCACAATTTTCTGGTGGCAGGTTTATTAAGGTGTACTGAAGCAGTATCTGTGAATGAACAACAGTGATATTCTGTAGTATTCAGATGAAATAATCTAGTGTCAAGCACTTTAATTTGTTGTTCTGAATCATGACTTGATGTCTGTTTGGGAAATCCAGCCTTGGAATTGAAGGTAATTTCTTAAATATAAAAGTGACTTCCTAAATATAAAGGCGGATTTCAAAATCTCAGAGTATTGGAACAGTCAAAACCATCTACATTGAAAATTGGCATTTTAAGTCGCAATCGCCGTCAAACTAAAATCGATGTTATGGTGGAAATCTTGATTAAAAACCAATTGGAGACCTCATAATTTAATTATTTGTAATTGGAAACCCTAACTGACTGTTGTAAGAAAAGCAAAGTGTGAATTTCTTATTAAGTGCAAGGATTTTGGGGAGGGGGCAGTTTGTGGGGTTTAGGGCTAAGTAATCTGTATTATTTTGAATATCATTATGCAATGTTTGTAAACTTAAGCATTTTACCAGAATGGAAAAAGGTTTTGATGAATTAGAAATGTGTTTTACATTGCCTTGGCAATAATCGAATGTTCAGTAAATTTCTGCCTGTGGGGTCAGGTTTTCTTGTTTCTGGTTAGAATGGCAAATGAGATTAATCCAACCAAGGATATTTCTAAGTTTAAACCATAAACACATCTCTTGTTATTTGGATTCTGGTTCTCACAAGTTAGTTTGCATATGTCTTTTGTCCATCAATTTATAGTGAAAAGTATAAGAATTCTTTTAATTTTGGTTTTATGTTTAGAAAATAGGCTGTCAGTGTTGAAAGTCTTTCAAAACTGACAGCCTATTTTCTAAAGTTGTTTTTTGTACTGCGAAGCTTTTGTCAAAAATGAAATGAAGAGTGAGAGTTTGGCACTTACTGAAAAAAACACATGAGCTACACAACTAATTCTTCATGGCTAAGAATTTACCTTGATACTGTGGTGACGCATACTGCTGTCGTGAGAAACCCTACGTCACACTTTCAGTGTGCCCTCAAAAGCATGCTTGTGACCTTTTTCACTTCCGGCAGCAGTAATGGGAGCGGTGTTTATCAAGTATAAAAACAACAAACTGAATGTCGATTTAGGATATGCGAAGAGATTTTACCATAGATTATAAGACGTGATGAGGATGTCGGTGGCATATTAAGCGTAAATGAGTTTTTCCTTTCACGTTATGTTGGTGATATTGCCTTTTTTGAGACGGCTCTCCGGTATCTCGAAAGCAACTATGCAGAGATGTAGGGTTTAAAACTATCAAAACGTGGTTGGGTAGCATAAAATTCTCAACGTGCATTTATTAGGCATTTGTGGAAATTAATATTGAACGAATCCAAGCTCAAATGTTGGGTATTAGACTTTAATACTGGAATGATATCAACCGCAGATTAGCTGGATAAAATCGAATGAGTCTGCGACTTAAGTCACGGGCAATCCGTACGTGTGCTATTTTCGAAGGGTTGGCTATCCCACATAAACACTGAAGCGTCTTCTTCAGTCGCTAATGATTGGTTTCGATGTTCTTGTTCGTAACGGAATCCTGACAGTAAAGAGAGACTGATTTTATGAGAGTCAAAGGCACAATTCGATTTTCGTTTTTAGCCAGCTGAACAGGATGAAATGCAGCTTTAAATAAGATAAATCATTTCTCGGTAACATAGTTCTAAAATTAGATGCGCTTAGCGGAGAAACTGGCCGACTGATGCCAAGATTTGTCACACGATATAAGAGATGTTATGCTGTAAAACTGTTTGCTGTTCATTATGTAGAAATCCAAATAATGCTGTGTCAACAACTTAACTCTTGTTTATTGAATAAAGGATTTGGTTTTGATGGAAAGACACGGAGAAATATAACTCTTCATCTTTTAAGCCCATCCTAGATATCTTGGTTATGTTTGCAATAGAATTTTTTTACATATGATTTTTTTATCTAAGTTTTCATTAGGGAACACAACTTTTTCTCCAGTCAACACCTGTGAGCAAGCAAAAATATTTTTTAAATGCCAACGTCATGATTATATAATTAACGTGTACGTGTAGACAGAAAACTTTGAAAATGCAAACAAAACGTATAGTTCGTGTCGTGTTGGCAAGTTCGTGTGTACGGATGTTTTTTTTTTGAAAGAGCTACAGGTGTACGGTGAATTTTTTGAAAACGTACACGTTGTGTTTGTAAAACGAAAGCGAAGTCGTGTGAACAGGTCCTTTAACGCCGCGTGTTTGATCTGTAAACTTGGATCTGTCAGTTTTTGGGAAGGCCAAAATCACTTCACTTCTGAGTAAGGAAGTTCTTTAGACGAATTTTATAGCCCCAAGTGATCTAAAACAAAACTTAGATTCTTCGACAGAAGCCAGACGGATTTGTAACCTCTTCAACTTTTCCCTAGATAGCATTTGAAAAACTATTGTGTGTTAAGGTAATTTCTAATGTTGTGAAAGTTGTTCTTTTCTTGACGCTGTAAAAAGAAGCTTGTTGGCTCCCAGCACTTCGTGACGACTCTGAAAGCTTTACAGGACTATACACGCGGTCTTATAGCTGCGTTCAGCAAGTACAAAACTGACACTTCTTGTGGGTGATCAGAGCAGTTAGAACTGTGCATGTTAGTGTGGTAACGTGTCTAATGATATTCGATGGCAACTATTTTGGATTTATCCAATGAAGCTCAGGCGCAGCTGTTGCCGTAGACTCCCTGCACTAAATTAAGGATTTGCTAGTTGTTCTACTGCGTCTATCCAGGGGGTGCTTATCATTATGGAGGGTGCGAAAGAGAGGGCGGGTTGGATTGGAGGACAACATGGCAACATGTTGAATGGTGCGCACATACTCCGAGAGGCACTGTGAATATATTAACAATACAAGTGAATCATGACACGTTGTGTTGTGTTGCCACATAATTTGCGTTAGAAGCAGAAGAAAGGTAGGATAATTCAATTTGTTTGTGTCTATTTCAAACGTGTCAACTGTCTTTGCAAGACAGAAAACCAAATATGTGGATACATCTCTTATTGCGCACTTCTGATTTCAAGGAAATAGTCTCCTGGCACTGAAGAACTGCTGAGTTATATAGGCCTAATTTAAACAACTATTTTCTACAGAAACGTCTTCTGCACACTCATTCGAGCCCCCCTCCCGAGTACCCCCTCTGGTTGCGCGCATGTAGATTACTAGAGATCGAGAGTACGGCACGTTTGGTAGCCAAGTCAGTGCTGTTGTAGCGTTTTCATTAATGGAAATTTATCAATCCATTCCTCCGGTTCGATTCATTATCTACAGCCTTGAGCCGCATCATAGTGTTTAAAACTACAACACTCCATTGTCATAACGTCAAGAACGACATTTACAAAACTGGTTCCCTGCCTAATCACTAGATGTCAAGAAAGTGGAATAGTATGGAAATCTTTATGATTACATTCTTCTATTGTTCAGCAAAAACAGCACCATTCCAGTGGCAGCCGTTTTCATTCTGCTGGGTAGGGTAGTTCGCCAAACTCGCTTTTCGCTCGCGTGATTTTGCGTTGTTTTGCTTTTACGAGGTGAAAACCACTTATTTGGTGACCGTATTTCGGTTACCGGCAGTTCAAAATAAGCGGGGTAAGATTAGTACAGAAAGTGATGACGGAGACTGCTGTACTGAGCTCCCGTATAACCATGGAAGGAGCTACATGTTGCCTATTACTACATATATGGGTATCGTGACGCCTTGTCTTTTTTACTTCAACTTACTTCGGAGACAAAGTAGTGCGTGCTAAAGGGCGACAAAGGAACGATTCGTAAATAAATTGTGTCAACTTGGATGAGAAGACAATATAAAGACATGTAGCTCGAGATTTTTTGGAGATTTTCCTGATCCGATCCGTCGGATACCTTAAACCATCATTTCTTTTTTCGGACACACACGGAATTCAGCACATGAAGAGCTTATAATTATTGAAAGTAAGCCTGTCAACTTACATTCAACTTATGTTCTTGTTTTTTTAAGTGACTTATGATTTTTCTTTATACGGATCAGTGTATTCTTTACATGCTGAAGATGAGTTTTTTGTAGCAGTTTTGGAATTGGTAATTCCTTAACAATTAAGAATTTTACTGAAATTACCACGCCTGCATAGAAAATAGGGTAGCCATGAAACGCACAACAAACGGAGCCTCAATAGGTGCAGTGTTATTTAGTGTGTGTTTGTTTGTTTTGTGCGCTTAAAACATAGTTTCTTTCAAAACCAACAACTCACGTTTACATAATACTCGGAGGACCGTAGAACCAATTAACAGTTCAAAAGTGCTGTTCACCTACACACTCGTCAGCTCGCGATGAAACTGTGGATATTAAAAATGTGATATTCTTCTTCTATATTCAACTGACTTCTTGGTAATTTGCTGTGCATTAATTTTCCATGAAGATCGAAGCACTCGGACGACAACTCTCCGTGCCTCTGTCCAAAATTGGCCGGGATGACTTACAACGGAACTTGGGGTGCTCGTGGTGTGGTGCTGTAGAACACCATGTTACATGATGGACGCAAGGGTATTAATGACCGTTTCTGTTTTTGAGACTATCCTGTATCGGTAAATGTTGGGGAAACTGCAACATACCGAGGGCCGGCGCAATATTTTACCAGCATTTGGTACACATGTGTCCGTGTAATTATTGCAACATTACCGAACCCCTTGGTTTTACATATTTTCACGTTTATTTCATCGGATATTAATCGTTTAACTTTATCTCACCATCATCACCAATGTTGCAAGCAATTTTAATTGCTTAAAAGCACGCAGTACAGTCTCGCTTTTAATCAGTTTGTCCTCTGGCTCTAGAAGGGTTAGTAACAAAATGACCAGTGTTTGAATGAAACCACTGACGCAAAGCTACATTGGAATAACTGTAATCTTGTCTCATGTATAGTATTCTTGTAGAATTGGAAAGGGAAATCTCGTTGCGCACAAGTTACCGGAAATGTAGTGTTTGCTTTTTCAATTTCTCAAACATAGTGTTCTTTATTCTTTTCTTACAAGGGCCTTACATGGGCTTGGCATATTTGTTACAAAGAGAAAACATTGCCATATCCAAAGCCAGATGTATTAGAGGCCAAGTGAGCATCGACTACTTATCACACATTGCTCCGCGATATTGTGACATTGAGTTGAAGGAGTTTACAACATATTTTATCATTGTATAACGGGTTCTTGTTTTTTACTGTTTGTCATGGTGTTGTAAAAGGTTCGCCATGCCTTTTTGTATGGCATCTGGTTGTTCGAACTTTTCGAAAAAAGTGTCTTCTAAGGGGAAAGACATAGCATACCACCCGTTGCCCTAGCGTTGGTGTAAACCTGTATTCTAAATTTATTCAGAATAAAATACTGTTCCCTTTAGTAGACAAATTTGGAATAATTGTCTTTTCATTTTACAAAAACTATGTCGTGAAGCAAGCTTAGTCTCACAGATTACAATAAATTGTAAACGCAATTCTGTTGTTGAGACTACGCTAACACATTAGGAATCGTTTTCTACATAATTCCAAATTTGACCAGTACTTAAAAACAATATTGGGTTTCACATTTTCATTTTCCTTTGATGCGACACTGTCATGCAAAACTGAAATTCTCGATTTGGGTACGTTCTTTTTGGGAAGCTGGTTACAGAAAACATGTTCTTCATGTTATTGTAGGTTGACCAGAGTCACCTGACCTTATGGATGTTACGACAAAATGATGGGTGGTTTTAAAAAATATTTAAAAATTTATGTAACTTTGCTTTAACTATATATTCAAGGACAGGTTTAGGTTTCCATTTTCTCCAACAGTCCAACAAATTACAATAGAGCACAAAACATACAGTGTAAAGGTACAAAGACTAGCGTACAGTAGATTTCAAAATAAACTGGACAATGTCGTCATTTGACAAGGCTAACGAAATATATGTTTCTTTTCGAATAGAATCCAATTCAATGCTATAGTCTAGACGCATTTCCTGAAAAGAGCCCTGTATAAGGTTCTAGAAGCATTTTTTAGTAAAAGTTGGGAACAAGACTTTTTCACACAATCAAGATATGGCGAATTCAACTAACCCTGTTCCCAAGCCGAATTTTGCATTTTTGACCATCTAATTTGCATAAACAAAATGGCGGCCAAATTGTCAAGTTTTTTTGTAATAGAAATCACCATATACCATTTAAAATGGTGAAATGTCTCACCTGTACACTTCTTATAAATACTTCTTGAGCAATAATCACTTCTGAACACTAAAAAATGCAATTCTGAAAACTAATTATGCAAATTAGGTGCCGCCATTACCATACAATGTAATTTGTGTCTTAAGTTTGTGTTCCTGCAGGCTAACTTGAAAAATGAGTTGTTTATACTTATATTTTCATGGTCAACAAACATGCTAAAGACATTTTTTGGAACAATTTATTTCATATTTATTGGGTTATAGATGTATACTTTCAGAATGTGGAAAAAATAGTCATTAATCTGCAATGCTCGTCAAGCAAGGTGTCACTAGTTTGATGGAATATAGGACAAATGTTTACACTATCCCGTTATCTTCCATTCATAAAAAAATCAATATAGTTATTGCTATTGAAGACATTAAATTCTCAGTTGCATGAATTATTTTCAGGCCTGCTGAACACAGTTTTAGCATTCACTTTTTGGTACTTTTTAACATGCCTAAAGCCAGGCAAATCAAACTGTGTGCATACAAGGAATGTGCTGCTGGCATGAGCATAATGATATGCATTGTCTGCTGTTGCGTTGTTTCTGGCATGCTCACAATACCATCTCTAGGCAGCTGTCTGGGACAGAACTCTGTGTCATCAGTATGGGCTGCAAGCATAAGTTTGTGTGTCCCTCCCATATCAGAGGGTGCTGGGAGCTCAGGTATGGAACAATGATCATTTCGCCATACCTTGACCCCGGCGATAGTGCACTCTCATCAGATGGAAACGGCGGGCATTATGGGTGAGGGGGAAGGACTTCTGGGTTCACGGGGTTGGAGAATAGTAAATGGCGTGCTACATCTACAGGTCCTGTTGTATATTCTGCAGACAAATACTTCTGAAGCCATCGTAATTTGCTCAGTGATTTCACCAATGCAGGGGTTCTTAAGCAATCTGTGATGCTCTAGGAACACCTTCCATGATGATTGTTTCATGTGATTGGCAAAGTACGAGTTGGTGCCAAACCCGGTCACGGCATGAAAAGCAAACAAGGATGTTGCTGAGTCTCTTAGTAGTTTGTTGAAAAGTGCTTCAGTTTGTATATATCGACATTTCTTTGATGTGCCTGACATCATACAGATATGCTCACTTTGCATTTGTTGGAAGTGCGATACCAGAAGCAATAGAACATCGGGTGTCCCTGGAAATACGACTGACTGTGGACAGCATGCAGTACCAATCTTGCATCTGCTTCTTCATGTGTGGATTTCAGAGTCCTCAAATTAGCCATAACCTTAGATGATTAATTTATTTCCAGCTCATCTTTGAACCCTCCTGCAACCATAAACTCTTTATCTTCAGGCGTCTACAAACACAGTTCCCCTGACAAGAAATGTGCTAGATCTTCTTTATTCTCAGCCAGTGCCCGAAAATTTGACCAGTTTTGAGGAAGAGGTACACCACGGCCTTCCAAAAATCACCTGATTTTCTGTATTCCTTTATTACGCTGTTTTCCTGTTGTGTATTTCATAGTTTCTTGTCTGTATCTGTCAAATACAATGTCAATTTTATGATATCGAAATCCTATGTTTAGCACTGTTTTCATGAATGAATCAGCCAGGTTCTCGAAGTTCACATCACCATCAAGCTTCCCAAGAGCTACCAGTAATGCTTCGCCATCAATAATGAGGCAAGCGGGCGGGTCATGAAGTTGAATTGTTTCAGGACAGTCGATGTGTTAACTATTAATACTTTGGCAAGTGAAGATTTATCTCCAGTGCGCAATGTGCCACTCGTTTCTGTAAGAAAACATTGACGGGAAGAAGCTCGTGTTTGAGCACAGACGGCAAATCAACTGGCCGACCCACCTCATAAGCCGTAGCTAGGCAGCGAAGTATATCTCTCTCTGCCTTAAGAACTATTTTCTTGTCTTTGTCTTTGGATTGTTTCACCACGTCATGTAAGTTGGCAAATGTTGGGGCATTATTTTTGCGCATAGGCGCGTGAATTGACATGTCTGAATTATCGCATCGCTCAGTGATAATCAGTCTCGAACAAATTTCTTAGTTTGTTCGAGTCCAAGTTCCTTGGCATGTAAAAGTGACTCTTGGATTAGTGCTGTTGCTAGGTCTTTTGTTGCAAGGCTTTGTAGCAGCTAAGGCCTTGCGGACGAGAAGACCTTCAATCCATGGAATGCGTAAAGAAGGGAACTCTCAACAGTTGCCTCGTGGCTTCGTTATGAAACTAAGTACTCCCGCGGCAGTAAGTTTGTTCAGCTACATGTATATGAGATTTCAGATTAAATGAGAGTGTCCACCTCCATAGAGCTGACGAGGTTTTGGTATTACCGATGATACCACCTCCTTTTTGCCTGCCCCATTTACCCACTGGTCAGAAACTACCTGACAGAGCATATGAGGAGATCACTTGACTACAAAATTTCCTGCTTGAACCTCTGACCAAACAGACTGTGGAAGCTGATGTATCTCCTCTAAAAAGACCGCACCCCACTCGGGCATAATTCGGTGAGGCAGCACGAGAGTAAATGAATAGAGATGCAGTTCCAAAATACCATCCCGTTGAGAGCCTGTGTACTTTAATAATATTGGAACCATGTACATGTAACTCCACCAGAAGCTGAAATTCACATCATCAGAACTACTGTTGACAAAATGCCCAGGAGTTTCCTGAACTTATCCTAATTGAGAAATGTTAAAAACTCCGGAATTTTCTGTGGATCATCATCTGCAGACATACTGGTAATAGAAGCATGACAGTCGCTTCTGCAATAAACGAAAGAAGGCTTGACACATGCAGGAGATGCCACAGAGCTTGCAAAGACAGTTTGTGTGCCCTCATACTGTAGCTTTGCTGTACGACTTTCCACTGAGGACCAGTTCCATAGGTCTTGACCAAGTACTGCACTCTCTATACACACCTCAGCTATTCCGGAATCACTCATGTGATCTATGGCCTTGATAAAGTTCATTGATACGTGAAGAGCCACTAGACGAGGTACTGTATTAACATATTTTGGTATTCTGGGACCGACCACGTAAGCTCCATTAATCTGCAGCAGAGTGCTTGGTCGACTGTGAGGACGGTATGTTCCTGTCCAAAATGGGACGATATGGCAATGCATCTCTTTACAACAGTATTTAAAAGTCATGTTGTTATGTTTAAAATACTTTTATGTCTTATCTAAATAGTGAGATGTTCGCAAAAAAGCATTGATAATTATGATTTCTAATTTTATTTTCAGACTTTATTAATGACATTTGTAACTTAGTGAAGATGAAATAAAAAGCTTCACATGTGTCATAATGATTTTTCTAGACCTTCAAAACATAGGTATAGACACCTTAGTTGTCATGTTTTGCCTGTAAATTGATAAAGTTACACCGAAATTTTTTGATAATGGCGAAGCTAATTAGCATAATTGGGGAATTTAATGACGTTCATTAATATGCTTTTAAATTTAAGTGATCTAAACACACTTATATTATGTTTTTGAAGCAAAAATTTCCTAATTATTCGTCTCGTATTGTACTCCTGGTCTTACGAATGTTTCCTATCTTGTTGGTTTGGCGGCCATTTTGTTTATGCAAATTAGATGGTCAAAAACTCAAAATCCAGCTTGGGAACAGGCATAATCGAAATCAGCATACCATAATTATGCTAAAAAGTTAGGTTCTCCACTTTTACTAAAAAATGCCTCTAACACGCACATTTTCCAGAAATGCGTCTAGACTACTAGAAAAATCTCAACAAAAACTAGGCAGGCATTGCTCCTTGAACGTAGTTGAAGTTGCGACAAGTTAGGCCTACTGCATAAGTCCAATCACAAATAAAGAATTAAAGACTAGATAGAACAATGTCACATTCAACTCTGACAAAAGTTCGACAAAACTGACAAATTATTCTGGAAAAAAAAGTTAGCCAAATTTGCTGTAGGCAGCGCGAACGGGTACCGACGGTGGGAGGCGGGCCTCGGCCAAGCTAGGCGGCGCTGGCGGGAACCGACAGACGGAGGTGGGCAAACACATGATTGAATAAATAATGCAAAAAATTATAATTGTTAAATAGGATATTTGAGTTTCACCACAAGGTAGTTAATTTAATACAGCACTAAAATTTCCATAAGTCTATTTCAAGGACAACCCATCTTCTGCCTAACGTCTTCCATTATTTGCTTGGTGTGTGTGAACTTGAATTTTGCTAAACCTGAAGATCATGTATGTGTGAACTTGGAATTAAATAAACATTAAATAATTCAGGTGAATTTTTCTTCAATGTAGAGAATTTTTTTCATTATTGGTCCCACGATCACCCATTTTGCCCGTTAACGAATTATGGATACGTGGACGTGATTATTTGAGTGAAGACGCCACGTTTTCTCGGGTATTCCAAGTTCACGTAGGCCCATACACGATATTGAGATTAAGCGAAATTCCAAGTTAATATTCGACCTCCATAAGACACTCGAATTTGAATTCGCCCGGCATCCTTTTTTTCTTGGTGCACCATACCAAAAATATGAATTAAGCTAAAAATCTGTATCAAATTCAGTTTAACTTGAAAAATCCGATGTTATATCGAAAGAGTATAATTTGGGCTTAGGTTTCGAATAAAAGTGTTTGCGTAAAGATCCATTTTATGAAGTCTGCGGAAACAGTATCTTTAACGGCAGATTATCACGTGTGATGACACTCCCATTCTCAGGTAGACCGCACTAATAGCTCATTGGATAGCACAGTATGAGGCAAGCCAGTGAAGCAAGCAATTTTCCAAAAAAAAAAAAGATTCCAAGTACATTTTAGAGCATATTTGATACGATACCTTTATAACTAATTTTAAACAGTTAGGATTTACATCAGTTGGCTCTGAATCGGACTGGCTGCTGCTTGGAATCGACATTGTTTTCTTTACATCAAAGGTCAAAGGTCTCATTTTCCATTTAAGGGAAATGTGCTTCGTTTATGTCCTACCAAGGAGTGTACCGGGAATTTTCGTAGATAAGCCCACGGACGTGTACTCGGGAAAATTTTCAGGAGTTTTAATAACACCAAATAAACGCGCGGGCGTATATTCGGAAAAGGGTGCGTGTAAACGGAAAGTAATAGTTTTGCTGACTTTGACATTTTTTACTTAAAACTGTGTTTTTAAACGTTATTTAATAAATCCATAGTTCACCAATACCTTGTTCGTTTTTAAAAATGGTAATCCGAATAAACGTCCATGGGTGTTTCATCGAATGGCCCGGCTTATCTACGGAAAATCCCGGTAATACAATCCTTGGTCATACCAAATAAGGAGATGTGCTTTGCCGTATGGGAGAAAAATCGACGAAGTGACGAGCTGGTGACAGATCCCAGTAAGAAACTAAAAGAAAAATGCTTTGGTATTAACAGAAATTCAAAATCTTTTGCCAACAAACCGTAAAAAATACCTGGTGAGGAGGTTTAATTCTGTTTCAGTGGTATAGAGAACCACTGGGCTGAATAATGCAATTTAGTCCGTTTTCAGCCTGGTTGCATGAAAAAGTGTCAAATAGGGACTCAACTACTAGTGCGTGTTTGTTTCGTTCTTTACTCACAGCATGCGCGCACCCAGCCTTCAATATGGGGGGAGGGGGGGGGGGGNTTGCTAACAAAACAGCGGGCGGACTTTTGTCCCATTTTCTCGGACTTCTTGTCTCTCAGGGTCGGACCTTTTTGCCCACTTTGCCAAATAGAGGGGGGGGGTCATTCGAGCCCCCAGAGCCCCCTGGGTGCGCGCATGCACAGATGTTATATTTTTCTATCATTTCATCTTTAATATGAGCTTCTCTTTGACAAATGATATTTTCTAATAATATAACTAAAAACTGAGCCCTTAATTGAGTCACAATGATTAGAGACTTGAGTCCTTAAATTAGGGGCATTGCATGAAATATCTCCACTTGCTTTCAATAATATTGATAATTCAAGGTAGAGTTCACTCTCGATTTGTATCAAAGCCAAAAACTGACTTAGTAATGAGACTCTAACAGCCTAATAAAGGACAATCTGTTTTCACAAGCTCACAAATAGGCAGTAGATTTAGATAAGCTGAGTCCCTACTGCTTCATGCAAACCGGGCACAGGCACCTTTAAACAACGAATGCATCTCACAACTGCACAAAATGAACTTCCTAATGGAATGCAATTTATTGGACATACATGTAAGGAAATAATTCATTATAATATAAGAACATAAATTACAATTGTCTGTAAATGAGATTATAAAGGTGGTCTTAACATGTAAGAAATGCACAAATATGGAACTCCATAGAGTTCTGTACCTCCTGCAAATATAGTGATACACATTTTAGTTTTGGAATGTTTCCCATAATCTTAGATCCAAAATAGCTAATTGGTTCTGGTCTGCACCCATCTCATTACAAAAAACGTGCCTGCCCCATCACTTTTAGCCAGGTCCTTTCTTTAAAAGCTACATATTAACGTATCTAAGGTACAACAACTTAGTGGTAATCACCTACCGCCACCTTTGACCTCAGGATTATGTAGGACCTTATTCACAAGTCTACTAAACTATAAAAGTTTATATTTTCTGAAAGTAGAAAGCTTATAAAACTAGATTTTTGACTTTTTATCAATCTTCCATTCATTGGGTCATATAACCATGACTTCTTAAGTGAAATTTAGCATAAAAGTAGGTTTATTCATAGCAATACAAGGGTATCAGCAACATGACTAAGTTTTGTTTAATATGACTGTTCAAGATGAAATCTAAGAACACTGCAATCGTTTGGTTTTCGTCTTATGCAACGTCTATAATTTGTTCATGCAAAACTTAAAAGTCTCGTTTTTAAAGGCTGCCAAACAAAAGTGGAACTTTTTAAAAACAATTCCTACCAGCATTTTGGAAAACAGTGCATAAATAGTATCTGAATATTTAATAAGAACAGATCACCCATCCTCTCATATGATATACCCAAGTTGGCCTACATAACTTAAATTGATTAGGAACACACACTATTGAAAATATAAACAAGCAAATAAAACACTCCATCTATTCTCAAAAAACGCAGACCAGAACCAGCTACAATACATTTTGATCTTCACCAGGATTAGCATCCTGAGCACAAACACAAACCACAATCACAGTTTTTCCTTCACTAAGACCCCTGTAAAAATTTTCATGTTTTCATTCTCGATCCCACATTTCTAACACATACCTGATGAGCACATTGTTCAACAAAACATGGAAAGAAAAGAGTAAATATTGTCAATTCTATGAAAACAAAAGATAGATGAAAAACTAATAAATGATGTTATGTTGTAAGACAACCAGAGCTGCTTTGGCAGGTCTAAAATGGCCAACTTCAAGATAAAATAAGAATGAAGTGGTTTACTAAGCAAACAATAACACGAGTCACCTCCACTGTGGTGACAATAGAAAACAAAAGTCCTAACTTTCTTTACAACTGACACTTGTCATTGTGGGAAATGGGGTCACAATGCCTTACTACTAGGAAATATGCAGGACAGTAAATAAAAACTCTAGAGTAACTGAATTGCAAATTTTTTGTTAATCATATCACTAAAGATAATAGTTTCTCAATCCAGCACTTATTCATACAGTCCGAATAAGTACACCTCTGTACATAAGTCTTGAATAGTTAAATAGCACATATAAGTGTCAGCGATGAACATTTCCAACACTGGATGACAATATTAATATGAACACAAGTTTGACAAAGGCTGTTAGCAATATGTAACCTCCAACAGATGGCAGCATTAAACTAACAGTAACTGACACAAGTCACATGCCATATCTGTGTTGCATCTAATTTACTGTAGTTCTTCAGATAAACAGATATGCTTGTTAACAACATGAAAAAACAGTAGAAAGAGTATTTAAATTAATAACAATCGAGTAATTCCATACATAAATATAATCATTGGCATAAAATTTACTTAAAGACACAATTGAGCAAAAGTTTTCTTATTTCTGTATTAATAAGATTTGCGATTAACGCTGTGAGACAATGTCACGGACACGCCAGTGAATAATGATTGCTGTGGGAGACAACCGCAGAAAAACACAGCACTGTTTTTGAAAACCATTGTTTTGGAATAAATACTTTGTTTTGGTTCTTCAATACAGTAAGTTCTCGTTCCTAATTACCTCCAACCCACTGGAAATCACAGTTGGCTTCAAGAGGAAAATTGACCACCACTGACTGGGTTCATTAAAAGTTTGTGACTTTGCCTTGACATAATTAGAACTCCATGGAGTATGACATATTGCCAAGGTTAAAAACTCAAACAATTCCCCTGAATTCTCCTGAGACATGATTACCAGACAACGAGATGAAGCAAACACTGTGAGATAATCCAATATATTTGATCAACATTATAAATTCTAGCTTTGACCTAATCCTTTGTATGAGAGTGATGTCCAGCAGGTGGTGCTGTATCTGTGTACCGAAGTTTTGAACATTCACAAATGATTGGTCAGAATGTCTTTATCATCCCATTCTGACAGTTTGTAACACTGAGATTTTTAAGCTGGGAATGTCTAGGAGTGTACCTTTAAGGTGTGTAGAATGCCATAACAAAATATGAAATTTTAAAAATATTAGTAATTCACCCATCACCCAGCTTATTGCTTCATTACCAAGTTATCTGTTTTTAAAGAATATTTCAAGCAATAGCCAAAAGCCCTTGAACGGACAGCTTTAAATTTTTAACGGACATCTGTTACATAAAGCTGCTATGAAGCCCTTCTTAGAAAAAAGCTAATTTTAATCAATACTTCATTCAGATGTGAAATTTTTATGAGAAAGTAGATAAGACATCTGATCAGAAGGAAGATGAACAAATTAAAATGAGGTTTACAAGTACTTCATACCAGTCATCTCAATAGTACTTAGTACATCACGAATGATTAAAATACGATGTAACATTCTAACAAATCACCAGCGATCACCTTGGGTGAACAGGGAATAAGTATAAGTCAGACTGCAATTTGGCGTTCTTGTGACAGATCTGCCTTCTTAAGGCTGAACTATAAGAAGGCTGCTCAAATGCCTGGCGGGCATTCACATGTGAAATTTTTCCAGATGTTGATTAGAGGTGCAATCTGCTTTGTGATCAAATGACATACTAATTCATGTGCTGGTATAAAACTGGTCATGACATGCTTCTTAGGTTTCTGCACTTTGGAAGAATTGACAGTTTGTGACTGCATAAAATGACCAGATGGGTCAAGGCTACTTATACATCATGGTCTTGAGAAATAATGGACTGTCAGAACTTCACAATCCTAGGAAACGCTTCCGAGTAAGGAACAATACCAGACCAATCATAGAATGTTAATTGATTCAACAGAAAAGTCAATTTCTTCACAAGACGGTAGTTCACAACGTCTTTAAAAACTCACTGATTTACCCATGTTTGTATACCGTTATAATTTTCTGCTCACAAGTCAAGTCTGTGCTAGAGTTTGATTGATGCAAAAATCTCACAAAGAAAATTAGTGTGATCATGTACTTCAATAGTAACATAGTGTGAAAGATCACAAACTCTTGAGTGATGACGTGCTTCAATTGTAACATAGTACGAAAGATCACAAACTCTTGAGTGATGACAAACTTCAATTGTAACATAATACGGCATCTAGCAAAGTCTTGTGTGATCTTGCACTTTCGCGTTTACAGCAAACCCAAGCCTGGTTTTTGTCAAACAGTCTATCTCAGCTGGAGACAACATTTTAACTGGAGCCTAAAGTCAAGAAACATGCCTCAGGTGGTACAGAATCTCACAAGAACTTTCTTACATTTAAACATGACATTCATCAGAGCTTGCTAAGATAATCACTGTGCCATCATCACCGTCATGAGCCGCACCTTGACATGATTCACCACCAGACTGCCCAGTCAAATCATGCCCCAATTCTGAGCACTCAAATACTTGATTTACCGTACCTGACTGGTCAGGTGTGCCACCGTCTGAAACAACTGGCTCAACACTTCTTGTCTGTGACGAACTATTCCTGACAAGATTCATATTGGACAAAACACAGTCTGTGCCATGAATACCTCGACCTGGTGGGGAACTGGACATGCTATGACCATTATTGGCCAATGAGTCACTGGTCACAGTGCTCGATGTGGAGGGTGAATGTTCGTTGAGCGGGTTTGTGTTATATAGAGCTATGGCTGATAAAACTATGCCACGCCTATCCAGTGTACTGTACTCCGGCGGGCTATCCTCGACAGGAGGCACTATTATTGTCTCGTAGGCCGGAGGATCGTCAGATGAAAATGCCTGAAATGGTGAAAAAATAGCAATAATAATAACAAAAATAATAATAACAACAATGCAAAACTGCTACTTGGAGGAGCCACTGGGGTTGGAGCCATCCAAAAATCATCGTCAGCTGTTCTCTTCCCAGTAGGAACATATGTCAATTTTCATAATCACCCTTACCAGTAGTTAAGCCTGCAGAGGGCAGACGGCAAAAAACAATAAAAATTGCCACTAGGTGGTGTAAAAATACATCGAATCCATTCAAAAACGTGAAGGTGGTGTCATCTTCCTAACGGATACCTATTGCCAAATTTCATGAAAATTAATTAAGGAACACTGAAGATACACAGAGGCAAACATAAAAATCTAAAATTGCCACTAGGGAGCACACCGGTAGTCAGATCTGTCCAAAAATTCGCTCATGCCATCCCATCCATGAAGGGAACATGTCTGCAAAATTTAATGAAAATACGTCAAGTAGGTTTGGAGATACAGCAGCTGACACCGGACAGAAAGAGATGATGGCATAAAAAGGCTCAGGTTCAGGAATTCAGATTCGTTGCAGTGGTTTCAAAAAGTTCTGAATTTTATCAATTATTTCAACATGATTGAACTGGATGGGCAAGACCAGGAGGCTTAATTGAAATACTAAATGATGCAATGTATACAGTTTACATATTGACTTCTACTGACATGCGTCTCGTCATTACCTTACAGTAAAGAAGAAATCATTTCGAACAAGAGAAAGTTGAAACGAATTAGACAAAACACATACAAAATTAATGTTGCCTGTCACGTGATTGTAGAGCACAGCTTCATCATAAGTTGGAGGATGTCCTTGACTACTGCTGGCAATGTTATTGACTGTCACACTGAGGCGTGGACTAGCCCTACCCCCTAAATAACAGGAGAGACACATTATTTACACAGGAATCAATAAACTGGCATTCTACACTAAAGTCTGAGTGCGGATTTCTGTAATCAACTG
This sequence comes from Phoronis australis, assembly GCA_002633005.1. Classification (NCBI taxonomy): domain Eukaryota; kingdom Metazoa; phylum Phoronida; family Phoronidae; genus Phoronis; species Phoronis australis. Next base: position 138,693 of record NMRA01000153.1, read on the forward strand.
GTGGTTCTGACACATCGGTGGACTAGAGCATGTGCACAGTTAGCAGAAAGTGCAGGTTTGCGACCCGATCGTGGCACAGATCTTTTCAGACTTCACTATAGGTCACGTGATATGACCAACAGATGGCATGTAAGAAGACTAATAATTATTAATTATACCAAATCAACACAATGATTTATAACAGCACAATTAGCACATATACATGTACATTCACTCCAAGGTTTGTGTACCATGCCTGCAATAAGTCTGACTGGGTTTCTATAATCAACTGGTCGTCCTGGTAGCTTAGTGGACTAGAGGGTCTGCGCAATTAGCAGGACTTCCCGTTTGAACTGTCATCATTGTCTTAACTAGTGTACATTATATAAATCATTGTCTTAACTAGTGTACATTATATAAATCATTGTCTTAACTAGTGTACATTATACAAATCATTGTCTTAACTAGTGTACATTATAGAAATCATTGTCAAGATTACAGAACACTGCAGTTAGCATTCATTAGTACTTCTGAAAACATTCTTTCTGAGACAAAACTCACCTTAAGTTTGACATTCATCAAATTTTGCTGTGGGGGTTACATTTGGTAAACATAGACTTAACTATGGGTCACGTCACGGGAAGTGACCAACATATGGTGTGTAAGAACACAAATAATTCTCACTTATACCACATCAATGTGGTGATTTATAACACATCAATTACCACATATACACTCCTAAGTTTGGGTAAGATGCCTCCTATAAGTCTGACCCGATTTTTGAAATGGACCGGTGGTCGTGATAGCTCAGTGGACAAGAGATTCTGGTTATTAACACTCATTTGGGAAATCCCAACTGTCTACAGGACAAAACTCCCCTGCTAGGTGTGGCATTAATCAAATTTTGCAGTGGGGGCTACATTTGGTGATATGACAGCCGATGCACTCCTGCAAAAAGGTTAAAGATTTATAGGCAAGTAATTTCTTTCTCTACACCCAACATTCATGCCTAATTGATTCAGAATTAGTCTTTATTAAAAAAAACACAAAGCATACTAAACAAATAACTGCCTGCACTTGATATCAGGGTGGGCTTTCATCAGACATTCACAAATTTGTATCAGAGATCAGTCCCGGCATAAATCCATGGTGTTGAATCACAAAATTCGTAAGCCTGTGTTGTCCGGATCTACTTTCTATGTAAACTTAGTGCAAGCCCGACTAGCAACAGGGTGCAAGTGATCAGGCAGATGAGATAGGGGAACTAACACCTGAGCAGGTGGGCTTATACATAATAATTGGACGGTGGCCTTACACTTGATTTAAGGTCAGCTTATACAGGAGAACAACCCATAACTGGGGAGTGCGTTTATACCAGGGAGGCAGTGTGGCCCAGTGGAAAAATTTTCCACTTCCTTTACTCAAGGTCGCAGGTTCAAGTTCTACTCGGTACATTGCCCTTGAGTCACGTCTTGGTCAGAACATGCCTCAGAAAAGCTTAACACCACAATGAGGTCACTCACTTGTGCGACGTGACTCGCGATGATTACAGATCTTATCACAGCGAATGACGCGGCGTCGCATCATAACGAATATTATAGCAAGTAGCAGACAGCCAATGATACCAAGAGCTCCAATGAAGAGTACTGTGGGCATGGACTCATCCTCATCATCCGTCTGCTTTGGCGGCACTGAAAATGACAAAAAATAATTACTGACAGTCGCCAAAATACACCTCAGGAACAATATCTGACTAAACGTCCTCAGCTGTATATCAAACAACACCTGATAATGTACCCAAATCACAACCACGTGCATAACGCTCCTGACCAGTAAGTGACAAAAGGTGGTCGGACAAAATACTGCTCACTTATAATTCTGTTTAAAACAAAAATTACTCAGATGACTTTCGAGAATTGCAGCAAAATCTTAATTGTGGATAACCGTTTCCACCTAATTAGCTATTCGATAAATTCCAAGCCATTCCTGGTCATGACGGATGGCTACAATGTTGATGACTTACATTCACACCCAGCCATAGTAATCACATTAATTTTGGTGTCTACGTACATGACAAAAATTATAAGTCAAGAATTACATCCTTATACATTTTTATCAGACATCAGCTTTCCATTGTGCTTAACTACTCTGCCTGTTACAAAGAAACCAAGATGGAGTTGGCAGATTAATGTAGCCACAGTATGCATCACAAGTCATCAAACAAAATACCCTTCCCACTTTGTGACAGGGAATTTTGCTAACACCAAAGGTGGTAAAATTCTAATTACAGACTGGCTTAGCCATCTTACTAATATTCCTGTTAATTCCCCTTCAACTGTAGTCGTGGGAGAAGGCTACTTCTGCTCGGTTGTCATAATGGGGAATTCTGGGTCATTCTCTCTTCTTTTGGCTGTACTCTGGCAATGTTTTGTGACAGATAAATGTCAATTCTACAAGTTGTATCACCTCTACAAGCCCCGCAACGAAATCACTCACATTGATCTCATTAGCACAGATTTTTGTGACTCAAAACATAATAATAACAAGAGCAACGCAGAGCAATGCGCCCACAAATGCACCACAAACGGAGTACTTCGAGAGGTGTTTACTTCTATCATAAAAATGGCTACTACATTGAATCCACCTGAAAATGGGAAAATGCTATTGCTTCCTTAATAGAAAGTTAATACCAAATTTCGTAAAAATCTATCAAGGAACTTTACAGGAAACGGAAAGAATGAAATTGCAGCTTGAGGGCATAGCGTTGGTTGGATCCGTCTGAAAGTCATCGTCATCGTCCGTTGTCAACTTCATATAAAAACACTTCCTAAATTTCATAAAAATCCTGCAGTGGGTTCAGGAGATACAGCTATGGCACAAAAAACATAACTGTCACTAGGAGGCACCACAGTAGGCAAATCATCGTCAAATATCCTCTTTGCACTAAGAACATCTATGCCAATCTTCAAACATCTTTAGAGTGGGTTGGTTGATAGAGGGGCAGATGCCAAAAACAGACTAGAACTGAAACAGTAACTAGAAAACAGAACAAATGCCCACCGTAAGGCACAAAATACGTCGAATCCATCTGAAAATAGAACATGTCATCGTTTCTGTAATAGAAAGCTATTTACCAAATTTCATAAAAATACATCAAGGAACTTCAGAGAAACAGAGGAAAACGGGAAAAAACGAAGTTTTTTTATAATGTTTATTACGAAATCTTCGAGACAATGAATATACATAGCCCAGAAAGCGCCAAGAGGCATTATATCTGGGTTAAAAAAGTACAATCTACATACAATTATTTTACACAAATACATAAAAAGAAATCTGTGAACAATTATTTCACACAAATACATAAATTAAAAAAACTGTTGTTAAGATTACAATGACATATGATTACGAAAGAAAATAAAACATTTTCATACACATTTACACAATTCTATCCAATCACACAAAGAGATTTAATATTATAAAGAAATTTTGATACTATTTCGAATAAAACCTTATTTTCATTTGGGTTGATTTCTTGACTTCCATATAGAGAAAAATTAATTTTGTTGTACACTTGCGGAATTTCAGAATATTTTTATAAATATTGGGGTATTGTTTGCCGTGTCTGGAAAAGCTGTACCCTCTGCTCCTTGCATGCCTCACAAGCAAAGAAAACATGAGCATTTGTCTGTGCGTCTCCACAGCAACACAGACAAAATTGGCAATAGGGGGCAGAGCATTTGTTGTATCCGTCTGAAAGTCATCTTTTGTCTGTTGTCAACTTCATATATATATATATACATTTCCTAAATTTAATGAAGATCCTGCAGTGGGCTTAGGAGATGGTTACTGGTATGGGCGCAAAAAAAACAACTGCCACTATTAGGCGCCTCAGTCGTCAAAGTCATCGGAAAATCGTCGTCAACTGTCCTCACAAACTAACAACAAAAACACCCCAATTTTCAGTCATCCTTAGTGTGGTTTGCTTAATAGAGGGCCAGACACCAAAAAACAGACTTGAAATTAGTAAAAATGCCCACTAGGTGACATAAAATACCTTGAATCCATTCGAAAACCAAAGAATAGCATCATCTCACTATGTGCCAAGAGGACCTTTGAAGATACATACGTAAAAAAATAAAATTGCCACTGGGGGACACACCGAAAAACAGATCCGTCCAAAAGCTGTGGTTGTCCGTTTACAACTTCATATGAATACACTTGCTAAATTTAGTAAAGATCCTGCAGAGTCTTTAGGAGATACAGCCATGGGTGCAAAAACAAACAAAACTGTCGCTAGGAGGCGCCACAGTAGTCAAAGTCATTGGAAAATCGTCATCAGCTCTCCTTTTCATGCCAATTTCATAATCATCTTTAGAGTGGTTTGGTTGATAGAGGTGCGTACACCAAAAACAGACTTGAAAACAATAAAAATGGCCACTAGGTGGCGCAAAATTCCTCAAATCCATCTGAGAAGGAAAGGTTACTGTCATCTCACTGACAGACGCCTATATTCCAAATTTTATGAAAATCCGAAGAGGATCTCTGAAGATACAGAGGGGTACACCAGTAGTTGGATACGTCCGAAGCTGATCGTTGTCTGTCATAAGCTTCATACGAAAACATCAGCCAAATCTCATCAAGATCCTGTGAGGAGCTTAGGAGATACAGCTACAGATGCCGGACACCGGACGCCCAGACAGAGATGAAGGGCACATAAAGATGCATCTATAACTCTATCTTAATTGACTCCAACACACGGACTACTTACCAGTGGTGACTACCGCGCATTTCTGAAGCTCATCACTTCTATCGGAACAGTGCGAAACACCATCGCACACATGGTGGATGGAAAGGCAGGCAGATCTGTCATAACACAAGAAGCCACCACAGTCTGCAACATGTTTTTGACCATAGTGAACAATAAAATAAGCTAAAAAACAAAAGTTTATATGTAATAGGTTTGGTGTGATAGAGCCTTCAGTAGCCAAAATATAGCCAGCATATAGTATTTGCCCAAAAGTGACCCAGCCAATAAGCTCAGGGGACATATGTAATCACAGAGAACTATCGAAACTGTAAGCCTCCTCACTGAAAATTGTCATTACTACGGATACCAATCTGCAACATCAAAAGACAAATGGCGTAGTTCCATAACTGATAAGACACCAGTGCAAAGTACAGGAGAATGTTTTTCAGCTTTTTGTATCTGGCACTGAATGTGCAGCCCTACCTCAAGTAACACTGAGTCTGCACTCACCTTCATCCGACCCATACGGGCAGTTCCAATAGCCATTGGACACTAGTGTTTTGGCAATACACACCCCAGAATTACACCTGAACTGGTCTGTATACACCCTACAGTCTGGAATAGATGCCAGTCGATGAATAATGAAAACAGGCATGAAAACATGGAGAGACAAAGAAAGATTGCAGAAAACCTAATGTAAAAGGCTCGTCTAATGTATTTGGCCAGAATGTAACGCACGTGTCAAGTATTTGTGCTGCTTCTTCACATGCCTATGTACTAGTCACTATCTAATTGACCTGTCGCAAGCTCCGCCCCCTTGCGAAATGTCGACAAACATGCAATAAGTTTTACCCAGCGTCGTGTTGTTTGTCGGGTAAAATGGTGGCTTGGAAACGAAGGTGTGTCAAGAATGCTGCGTTCTGATTGGTCAGTTAAGCCTTCACTCAAAATCCTGGCAATAGGTCAATAGTGTAACGCAGATGTAACGTCATTGTGTGTGCACATACACAGCCAGCCACCGAGGAAAGCTACAACAAAAATTCTTTAATTTTGGACTGAAATAATAGTTAAAATTTCCATCTTTTGAATTAAGCTCAGTACTACATTGCCGCAAATGCTTAACATTACACCAAATGTTGTATGACAGCTGAATCATACTAAACATGTTGATCGTGAAGGAAATTTAGTTTTGTAAAATAGTCTACGAAACGAAATTCCTGTGGTCCGTTTCGTTGTATCTCAAAAAGAAGAACTCCATGTTGTTGTAAATCCAACAATCAAAGCAGGCATCAGTTGATATTACTTAGCACGTGATCTCACTTTTATTTCAACACCTACCTTTAGTAGAAAGTGCAGTGACCAGTAAGGACAATTTTCGATGTCTCTCGAAGCTCCCCCTGACACGAAGTGTGAGAACTGACTGGTGAAAGATGTGAAGGTAAGTAGACGTGTCGAGATCCCGCGGGTCGGCAAATGTTAACTTGTCAGCGAGATCGTCTGACACAGAGTCCCCCTGGTGGACCTCAAAGAAGTTGGTGTTGCTCCAACCATTCACCACTGGAACAGACAGATAATGATCAAGACAACTAAAGAGATATAAAGATAGTGACTTTTCATAATAAACTTAGGATTCATACATAATTTGTCTGACAGTCTTGAGTTCATTCCTTGTAATCAAGGTTTATTTTACTAAAAAATGACAACTGCAATAAAACAAGTAGCATGTTGTCCACCAAAACCAAATTCATTATACCTCCTCTCAAGTATGTATTCTGTAAAATGCGTAGGTGAATAGCGTTGTATCCTTTCGGAACACCTAACGTGATAATGGTGTCAACATGGGAAATCTCTGGGCTTGAGGGTATGGTCAATATGTGGCTATAGCCAGCAGAAATACGAACATCACCTGGAAGGTAAGAAACATAAGATATACATGTAAATTCTGGGATTCATCTCAGAATCATTTAAACAAACCTGCCAGAGGAACTATGATATTTGTTTTCCTGATGGTCAAAAATGATGACCACCTGCAGAACACATTCATATAGTATTTGAATGTTTCATGGTACACCCGCCTGCAGCGCCACCTGGCAGTAAGATGTAATTGCACGAGGCACTCATACTGGTGCACAGACACACAAAATGAACAGCAAGTGAATGCCGTATGTCTTGAGTGGTCGAGTCAGTTTATGAAATGGGGGTGATTTGAGCACAAGAAAATATGTGTTTTCACGCAAAGTGGTACACAAAAATCAATAACTCATTTTAAGTGAAATCAAACTATGTCAACTTCGAATAAAAATGTACTTACTGGTCACTGGTCTGTTTCTCCAAACTAAAGATGCTGAAAGAAAATTTGAATTTGTTACTAAAGTGTGATTAATTGGAAAAACATAGACCAAAACAATAGAAAGCATATTAAAGTCAGAATAAGGCGATGCATTGATATTCACCAATTTGGAATTTTTAAAAACGCTCAAGCCACTAGAGAGAGAAACACTTGAATAAATTAAAATGGCCACCAAAACATGACAAGAGCAATGCAGAGCGTTGAAATGCGCCCACAATTGCACCGTATACAGTATCCTTCTAGGGTTGTTTATTGGTACCATAAAGTGGCCAGTAGAGGGCATATATGTAGTATGTTGTACTTTGCAAAATGGAAAGGCATGGTCATTGTCTCCTCAATAGGCTAGGGGCAAAATGTGAGTGATCTTCATAATACAAGCACATCCTATACATCAGTTGCTTAAAGCACGACAGAAACATAGAATTAAAAACAAATTTACCAACATACGAGATTAGCACAGCATTAGAATGCCAGAAACAAATTTCTACTTGGAACTTTTCCTTCATAGTCACGAAGTAACACAAAGTATACACCTGAAGACCTATGAAAATACAGAGGTCAATGTAAAATACTAAAATTGCCACTAGAGGCAAATACTAAAATTGCCACTAGAGGCATACCGGTAGTCAGAATCATCCTAAAGTCGTCATCGTCCGTTGTCAACATCACATAAATACACTTGCTAAATTTAGTAAAGATCCTGCAAACGGTTTGGGAGATACAGCCATGGGCGCAAAAAAAAACTGCCACTAGGAGGCGCCACAGTAATCAAAGTCATGGGAAATTCAGCGTCAACCGTCCTCTTCATAGTAAGAACATACATGCCAATTTTCACAATCATACTTAGAGCTGTTTGGTTGATAGAGGGGTGGACGGCAAAAAACAGACTCAAAAACAGTAAAAATGGCCACAGGGTGTCGCAAACTAATCCATCCGAAAACGGGAGGATAGCGTCATCGCACTAATAGGTGCCTACATACCAAATTTCATGAAAATCCGTAAAGGACTTGTGAAGATACAGAGGTAAACGTAAAAAAATAAAATTGCCACTAGGGGACACACTGGTAGGCGTCTCCATCCAAAAGTCGTCATCCTCTGTTGTTAACATCATATAAATACACTTATTAAATTTCGTAAAGATCCTGCGAACGGTTTAGGAGATACAGCCATAGGCGCAAAAAAACAAAACTGCCACTAGGAGGCGCCACAGTAGTCCAAATCGTCTCAAAATCATTGTCAGCTGTCTTTTTTATAGTAAGCACATACATGCCAATTTTCACAATCATCCTTTGAGTGGTTTGGTTGATAGAGGGGTGGACGCAAAAATACAGACTCGAAAACAGTAAAAATGGCCACTAGGTAGCGCAAACTATGTTGAATCCATCTGAAAACGGGAGGATAGCGTCATCTCACTAATAGATGCCTACATACCAAATTTCATGAAAATCCGTTCAGGACTTTTGAAGATACAAAGGTAAGCGTAAAAAATTAAAATTGCCACTAGGGGGAAAACCGGTAGTCGGATCCGTCCGAAAGTTCGCACATGCCGTCCCATTCATGAATGGAACGTATGTGCCAAATTTTATGAACGTATGTCAAAGGGTTTTGGAGATAGAGCAGCGGACACCGGATGGACACCGCACAGACGGACGGACGGACGGACAGACGGACGGACGGAGATGACGGTATAATGCGTCCACATATAAATATGTGGGCGCATAATAATTAATTTGGCAGGTGACACTTTCCTATTAAAAATTATACATCACCACAGAACAAATAGCACTAGTAAGGTTTGTAAGGTGAAGTGAATCATCTCCTAAGACAAAAAAAATCTATTTAATTCCACAAGGATCAGCTGAGCTATTAGACAGACTGCCTATGAAAAGGCATTTTTGTGATTAAATTCCTTTCACTTGGACTGCAACAGAACTCTGCAGAAGGGTTGCACATTTTATAACTAAGATTTGAGACATTTTAGTATAGCCTGATGATTTTTATTAGATTATAATCCAACATATAAACAATTTGTAGAATTTAAAACCCCTACATTATTATGTTGAAAAAAATTCACAGAAGGGCGATTTGGTTCATAGAAGCTCCAACAAATGGATCCCGTTTTAAATATATTTTACTGTCTAAAAGGGTGGGTTTACAGCTTGTCAACTCTCTAGAAGAGGGTATCCTAAATTCCCAGCAGCACACCTCTTCAAAATACATAGGAGATTCCTGAAGGGTTAATAGACCAAACATATCCCCAGTTTACATTACTGTGTACTTAAGTATCGTTATCAAAAGAATATCAGTAACCATCAAATTGGCACTTTCAAGTACTGGTACCCAACCCTAGTTACGACAATAACCGACAAACAAATTTAGCCAAAAACTGAAATTGCCAACAGGGAGTGCTATGGTACTTGACTGCCTGAAAAGCAACTGGTGACAGCGCACTGCCAACACATACTACTACAACATCGAGATTCAGCGGTTAAAGTCGAATCCATTCGCTAATCAACCCTAGTGCCGACCATATATACGGCAGCTTTCATCATGATTCATCAAGTGGTTTTCGTAAAAATTAATAAACAAGCAAAAGTAACGACGAACAACGAGATGATAACTATTTGCGACCAAATTGTTTGAGGGAGCATAAAACTAAAATTGTTACATACATCCAAGCTTACTTAGCCCCGCGTACACAACTCAGTAGTTATATACGGCTCAAGGATGAACTGGAACTATATGACAATCCTTGCATAAGACTCAGTAGTTATATACGATTTAAGGATGAACTGGAACTATATGACAATCCTTGCATAAGACTCAGTAGTTATATACGATTTAAGGACCAACTGGAACTATATGACAATCCTTGCATAAGACTTCTCTTGCATCACACGAAAGTTGGATTCAAGTGACTAATCATACATCTTTTTTTAAGCCTCAAAAGTCAAGTGAGAACAACAGTCCTGTCTACACATTCCACTTAGGCTATTTCTCCATGGTCATATTCCATTTTTCAAAGGTTGATTATTTTGCTGCATTGGAAAATATCAAACAGTCATTTTACTACATCTACACAGAATAAGCCATGGCAGTAGACTAAAATTTCCTTGATCTTTATATTTGTGGAGAAATTTGACATAATAGAATTTCACTTGTCGGCCATATTGTGAGCTAAATAAGTGAAGAGTAACCGTCTCAGTTCTTTACGATACTCATTTATGAAAACATGTACGGGTATCGGAGCGACATGACGCAACACTAACCTGAAACAGCTTCAAAACATTGAAACGTAAGGGCAAACCCCCTCCTTGTAAAATGATACGGGGAAGTGATGCGAAGCAGCAAGCTCAAGTCATTATGTGAATCCTCGTACACGGGTCGCTTGCCTGCTGATCCCCAAAACGTGATCATTTTCTTTAGCCCGCGGTAAACCTGCAAAAATATTTCCACTGTATACTCTGCTGGTACATTGACAAAATCTCACCAATTCTCCCATGGCGTGGGGGATGGGTGCTTTATTTTATAATCACTTTTGTAACAGATGTTCTCTATGGAAAAAGCATCGCAAAAAATTAGCAAATTTGGAAGGGATTAGTTAATTGTCTGAAAAGTGTCATAGCTCACTGAAAACAGTCTTTCTGTAAGATTCACCTAATTAATGAAAATCAAGTGGTGCTGATGAATTTGTCAATACACAAAGTTAAGTGAAGTAACTCCGGTTTCAAATGGCCTTGTTGACAAGACCAGAATATCTGTGGTAAACTTAATTTAAGATGGTTTCTGCAATTTGGGAAATCAAAACTGAGAAAAGGGGTATTTAAAAATTTTTCATTATAAGAGAAGAACATTTTTCCATACAAAAGAAAAATCGCAAATGGAAACTCAGTGACCAATGGGTAGACCATTCGTTTCAAATTTGCAGTATGAAAGACAGAATCAGTGGTTAGAATACCTGATTTATAAACGTGAAGTTTTACTTCAAGCCATCATGTGCTAGCTACAACCTCTCAAGTTGGCTTAAATTTTAGTCTTACATGGACCATGAGCAGCATCACTATATGCTTTGACAAACACACATTTTCATTGTCTTTATAAAACTTGTTCTATTTTGCCCTGTTTAGCTTGCTAAAAAATGAAAACCGAATCATGCCTTTCATTCTAAAAAAATTAGTTGCTAACTCAAGTTACGGACATTGCGTACAAGCGCCATTTTCATGTTCACAAATTTTAGGGTACGTCAACCCATATAAAGTTTGAAGTGTTTTTTTGAATAAGCCATTGATGGTTTTGATGTCCTTGTTGGCAACAGAAATACAATCGTATCATGGTAAGAAATATTATGACTAGATTTTATGAGAGTAAAAGGCCAAATTCTATTTTCGTTTTTTGACCAGCTAAACAGGGCAAGATTCAGCTTATCACGATATTGAATTTGATGTTAAAAATAAGTGAAAGCCGGTTTATCAGGGACGCGGATCAGGTTTTCAATGATGGATAACCGATGTGAGATTGATTAATCTTCTCCACAATGATGTACAACTGTTCAGAAATTCTTCACTTATTTCGCGCAGAAATAATTGCCAAAATCATAATTTTTCAAATTTTCAAAGTTCAATTACTTTGCTACAAATAGTGGAAACTTTACCAAATTTTATTTCATGGCACTTATACATTACAAACCATGCCAGTGATAGATTACATTTTTGTTTATCTTTATTTGTGTGGAAAAATTAAACAAAATAGAATTTCATTTGTCTGCCATATTGTGAGCTAAATAAGTGAAGAGTAACCGTAATATCATTGGTTAATGTCACCTCAAAGTGATGCATAACTGTAACATGATAGGTTAATCTCCTCCACAATGATAGATAACTAATTATACGATTGATTCATCTCCTTCACACACCACAGCATAGTAATTATTGCTCACATCTTGAAAATAGCTCATTATTATGTTTTCCAATAGTGATGACCACAGTAACAATTCAACAGCAGACATTTTCTGATAGCAGCGATATAATGAAGTACCCCTTTTCGCTAAATGGACTTGAAAAGTTGGTGAACATTGTAGACTGATATTGAATGGGGAATTAACGCAGCAAGATTTACTGGCACTTTTATACATTCTTTGCCATCATAATTCTGTCAAATTAGAAGTATTCAAATAATTTCGACTGTGACAGGAGCGCTGTCTATTGATGGAGTCGTGAGTTAAGTCGAGTCGTCAGTTAAGACTAAGTTTAGTTCCAGAAGCTAGAGTGGGTTATTATATTTTAAAGGGGTGTAAGATGGTCAATTCCCTATCTGGTACTTCCAATGACGAAATTTTTACTTGTATTTTGATTGGTTTTTATATTTAACTTGAGACCCCTATTTTAGCATAATTTGGAACATTCGCGGTGTGAATAGGCCTATAAAAATGGGCTACACACGCTTCGGAATTTGCCAGGTCTCGATTCTATCTGCAAGGAATCCCAACCAAACAAACTAACTGTTTGGGCCTTTTTAATTTGGACTTTAACCTTTTTTGGAGAATTTTTCTTGCTTTTAAAGTCTTAGGGTTATAAGTCAAAGCTGAAATGTCGACAGAAGTTAGTGATGAGTTGTAAGTTTGTAGATTTGTATTTCATATTTAGTGCATAATAAACTCAGTATATTTATCTTCTGTCTTGTTTCTCTCTCTATAAGTTGTCACCATGGTTCTCTCGTATGCGATTCGAACGAGTGAAAAAGTACACAACGCTGCAGATATTTTTATCGGCTACGAACAGTCGACATTTTAGATACTAAGTAGATCGGTGCTGGTCGCTCCACCAATTCCCGTTACATCAACAAACAATTCTATCTCAAAATGTCCCGTGGATGAAAGAAATGGCGTCTTAACTCTGGCCATTTTGCACACCAGAACACGAGATTGGGGTCACGCAGCAGGCTTGAGTTTTAAGTCAAATCTTTGAAATTGATCAGTTTTGGCAAAATTGCTCATGATAGACGACTGGTGATCACATAATAAACACTTCAAAAACTTATGCTGAGTAGCGTCAGCAGGCCCTTAAACAAATAGAATCTGAAAGAACACTTTGCGTATAATAAACTGATACAAGGAACACATTGAGACATCAACAGGACTTTGTGGAATGTGTTGCACCTGAGGTACTTTTTGTGGGATAGGCCTACGACCTTTATCACAAGAATAAATTTTTATCTGAGTTCATAAAACCATAAAACAATTTGTACAATGCTGTTACCTCGATTGAGTCCGATGGTTCCAGGTCAAAGTCATCAAATACAAGCCGGGTGGCTGTTTTGTCGCAAGCAATCTTCCAAACATAGTGGTCTGCTGGGTAGGAATGCGGATAACCCAATGAATGGATCTTGCCCCATTGTTTGCCATTCCCAACAACCACAGTAGGTGGACAACCGTCTGGAACAGTACATAGATGAAGTTCACAGCTGTATCAGTGCTTCAATAAAACGCATACTGCATGGAAACAATCTTTGTGACTAAAAATCTAGTCATGGCTAACTTAGTCAAACTTCTAGTCAAGCCAAATATATACTAGTTTCTTCATTTATATAACTGGGACATACTAAAGCTTTAATTCATTGATAGTAAAAAGCGTATCGCTCTAGTCACAACTAATGTGGTAGTCATGACTAAGACTCTAGTCGTGACTAGGACTTTAGTCATGACCTAGTGCTCTAGTGAGGACTAATGCTCTAGTCATACTAGAGTGTTCAGTCATCATTAGAGCTTTACACCTTTTACTCAGAGCTTCAGTACGCCCTAATTATGCAAATAAGTGAATAAAAGATTAATAAATCCATTCAAATACATATCATGAAAAATCCCTAGTCACACTTTAGTCATTACTAAAATGGCTCTTACTGTGACTAAAACATGACTAATATTTGGCTAAACTATGAATAAGCTGAGCTAAAGTGTACACAGGATAATACATGGCCTCCTCAATGGCTCCACTTTGTTGGTGCACCACCAGAAATTCAAAAATAAACTTTGTTTCTTTAAAACAAAAATCACTTAGTCAATATTTATGCCTGCGAGAAAATTCATGTATTTTCAATAAAGACAAAACTTTCTCTGGTTTTTATCAGAGACTAGAAACACAACGTATAGGTGTAGAAAGTGGACATCCCACAAACCATAGCATATACCGACATATCATAAGGCCCTTTCATATTAACTTAACTCCGGTCTGAGTAGAGCGTCGACGTAAACAGCGCAGTTAACTGGACCGTTCATACTGGCTTCGGTTAATGACCATCGAAGTTAAGGGTTGGTGACGCTGAAGTCATCGAAGTTATCGCAAGGTAGCGCTGCACGCTAAGATTTTTTTCAAAGTGACAATTTGGGAACATTTAAATGTGCTAAATGACATTAAACTCATTTTTAAATCGATTGGTTATCATTAGAGCAAAAAATAAGTAGTTATTAGTGATGGCACTACTCTGTAACTGTTGACGATAACAGTGGCACCTAGCGATAACTTCGATTGGACCAGAGTTAAGCGTTCATACTGCACCGCAGCGTCGACGCTGCGGTCTTAAATCCACCTACTAACTGCGATGTTAACTGGAGCTGTTAACTGCGATCCAGGACCGGAGTTAAGCGTTCATACTGACCGCAACTCCCCAAACCATCGACGTTAGTATGAAAGGCCCTAGAGGCAAGTATACTATCTAGACATTAAAAGTTAAACAAGTGGAGGCTAAAACATGATGATGTTTGAATAAAGATCAAATAGAAATTCACTGTGTCTCGAAACTCTGGGTAACACTCAACTTGACCTAAACTTGAACAGGCTATGCAACTGGAGATACCCCAGTAAGAATAATCTATCAACATTCAGTGCCTGAGTACAGTTTCTCAGGGCAAGCCTTTAAAGCCATAAAAAGTCTGGGAGACCTAGAAATTTGAGCTGCCTCCAATCCTCTCAATGTCCCCTTGTCGCCACAATTTTCAATTCCTCCAAATCACCCCAATTTTCACCTCCAGTGATCATATCTTTTGAGGGATTCCTGTATCCACGGGTTGATCCCCTGTTGTGAGCGGGGCCCTCGCGGGTTGATCCCGTTGTGAGTGGGGCCCTAAGATGTAACTTATGGAGCATAATCACTTTTAAGGTAAAAAATACATTTTTATAATAATTTTTGGATGGGACTGACTTTTTGAAATTATCAGCTTTCACCAGAGCTATAAAATAATTAATTCCGCTACGTTTTTTGTGATTTTATTACATATTGTCAATTCTCGCCATTGTCTGCTAGACATTTGCTATAATCAAGGCGATGACAAAAAAAAAACACTTAAATGATCTGCTGTTTGTCAACTGGGAATTAAGCTCCATCAGCAGTGTTTGACAGTATGCGATAGGGCTGATCTCAGAAAACCTCATTTCTCACCATTTTTCAAGGTACCTTAAAGTTGTATAGGATTTTAGATATGCGCCCAATTTTGGCCAACTTCATTATATCATATCTCAGAAATGGCTGAATCGATTCACATTTAACTTTCACATACTATGCTTTATACACTATTCTCCAAGATGCTGATAGAAATTGTTTTTAAATGTTTCCACTTTTACATGAGGGGGCTATCAAAAATATGATTTTTATAAAAAAATCAAAAGTTACATAAAATGAAAATGAACTAACTTAGAAAACTGAAACAGTGGTTTTGAGATTTCATCTTGAACATAGATATACATACGCATATGCATATACGTATATCATTGTATTTATACTGTTGTCAATTTTGCTACGATGTACCTTTCACTCTCAATAAATTTTGTTACAGAGACATGGTCACATGATCCAAATAATGAATGGTTGGTATAAAGTAAAAAATTACATCCAACCGGCTTTCTACTTTCAGAAAATATACTTTTACTCAGTCAAAAGTCAATAAGCAAACTACTGTGGGGTGATACAGTACCAAGGTTAACTATTATTAACTCAAGCATAGAATAGACAGTGATCTTGAGTTTACGCAAAAGTAAAATAAAAAATGCCAAAAGTAAATTTGAGTTTGATTTCAAGTACAAAGATTAGACCCCAGCCCAATGTCTACAAAAGCAAAACACGACCCTCAGTATTTTTTTATTCAACAAGTGACCCCATTCAAAATCAGACACCTAGGGATGGACGGGGATGACGGCATAATGCATTCACATTAAAACATGTGGGTGCATAATAAATAAATTTACAGCAATGTTGGAAGGAACATACATCAAGGTAATGGTGTAATTGGCAATGTTTACTGAGAATCGTTGACCTGCTGATAACAAAACACCAATAAATATCATGATATCTTTGACAAATTGCTGGTCTCTTATGAAATCGAACTTGAGTTCTCTGTCAAAGCCAAACTGGTCCAGGTGAAATCCTGACTTCATGCTAAACTAATCAAAAGTCGTGAAGAAAACAGAAACTGTGTTACCTTGACCTAGTTTGTGGCAGTTATTTTGGGCCCGCACATTCTTCAAAACACCGACAAGCACGACCATGAACTGGATGACACCAATGCAGGTCACCATATTTTCTGAAAATAAAAAAAAACAAACGGCTTGGACAGGAGACCTACATGAGGGTGATAGTCTGAAAATCATTGGTAACAACTGACAATTAAAGAGAAGAAAAGCAGAGACTCCTACATTCTGAATATTTCCGCGAGTTGCCTAATTCAGGTGAGCGTTCTGTTGAGGCCAGCTAAATGTCAAAAAACACACAAGAATTTGTGAAATATTGCCATGTATTACATTAGCTTCCTTAGTGGAATTGTTGTGTCAATGAAACTGTACCCAGAACTTACCGTAGATATTTGCACCACACCTGTGTAAGTTAGTGTCCAAAACACCTAGGTTACACCTTCATTCCTAGTTCAAACAGCTAGAACTACTACTATAGTTGCTTAGAAGCACATGTAGTATATTGAATCATATACACAATAGTTACAGCAATATAGTTGGTTGTAAATGTTAGATTTATAAATATTTCAAAAAATCATCTTAGATAATTACACACTAGTACTAGTATACTCATTATGCAATGATCCAGTCTGTATTTCTTGTAACTATATACGTGAAATCAATATACACTAATGAAAACTTGTCTTACATATACTGCATCCAGACTTTTCTCAAATACAAAGACACACTACACATTGGTAGCATTGTGGTTTTAACTAATGTTGCTATAAGAAAAATGCAAAAAATGCAAAGATTACTTAATGTGCTACAATGACTCATTCGGGAGGGGGGGCATAATGTAGAATTGTCGTGAGGACGTAACTGACAGCGTATCAAGTCCTCACAACAATTCCACGGGGACCCCAGGGTCTCACGCTCCCCTGGCTTATTACAATAATTTGAAAAGGCTTTTCCCAGCCACATGTATTGTTGTGTGTTATGAAAGAGATAATGATACATGCACCTGACGTGGCAAGTGGAGGAACTACACTCGTTTATCACATTGGAGTAGACTCACAGTAGAACTGTGGTTTTCTGCTGAGCACAGACCGTCCGGAGTTGTACCACATACCAACTCCAAACAGTTTCTCACCACCATTTAGCGTTATGGAGCTCCCACAGAAGAGATATATGGGATGATCATGTGATAAGGGATTTGTGGGATTTACCTGAATGCAGAGACATTTCTATGGAAGGCTCTTGCTACACTAGCACCACCTGGTGAATTTCGAGTCCCCCTTATGGCACGCAATGCTCAACAAATCAACAAATGGCAGACAATAACGAACTGCTGCTTTTAAGTGACTTGTCGCACGTGAACCCCTTCCAATTTATAACCTCCCTCGTTTCCAAAGAAAATGATAGACTAGGTCAAAATACAGAAAAATTAAGTTCGTTTGCCCTTATCCGACCAACCCGCTAAAAACCTGCGGACTCAGAAAATTTCAGAGACAAAATTAAGTTCCTCTGACTTTTTATTCATTACTCTACATAAAGTGCTGTAATCAATTTCTCACTTTTGCTCGACTGACGACACAGCCTTATCGGCAACTTGGCCGTTTTGTGACAAAAAACAGGCTAAAACCCGTCAACAAAATCGCAATCGTGAGTTGTTGATTTCTCAAGATTCTTGAAGAACGCGTTGCTCATTGGTTGAGAAATAGTAGGAAAATTGATGTATGAAGCTATAAATTATTTTTGCTTATCTACCTTCTCAGGTGTTAAAAGTAGGCCCGGTCGGGTAAGGGCAAACAAAGATATTTTTAAGATTGGCCCCCACCAATTCTTTACATACTTTGTACTTAAGACAGATTCCTCATGTAATCCAAGTGAAGCACGATTGTTCTAGTCTAACTTTTTTATACATGATTACACAGATTCAGTTGAAACCAACCAACACTACACGACCAATCTTATTGAATATTTTCATCGATTAATCAATTTCAAGCCAGGTGGTGTTTCCCGGTTGCCCAGTACCACTATCGATAACGGAAGTTTTACTAGTAGGCCTACCAAACTTGGTATGTGGTGAACAGTGATTTCTAATGAAAATGATTGTGACCCTGATTCATATCAGGTTATAACGACAAATAGGCAGATTTCTCACTTCAGTTAGAGATGTAACCTGTCTACAAAAGTGAGTGTATGTGTAATTTTCATCCATGAAACTGATCATTTTTTTGTTCGCAACATTTCTTGATAACTCATAGTTCACGACAACTATCACGAGTGGCGCTATTTGTTTAATTCATGGCCTCACTGCAAATGACATCAGCATTGAGTCTAGTAACACACTGAGTAGGCCTATCTTTCTGACTGACCCCGGTTCAAATGATCGGTTTCAGTTTCCAACACATCCCGCAGGCGATATGCTAGTTGAAAGTGCTACTGTCTAGGCTGAGCGAACTAAGGGAAGATGCTAACAAAAAAGCATGACAAAACTAACAACACAGGCACTGGTCGAATTAGTCATTCAACAAAATGCATGCACACTAGCTGCCAGGTGGGGTGGGGGGGGGGGGGGGNGGGGGGGGGGGTGACACAAGTCCGATATAATGGACCCTGATTTTGAGGACAAGGTTCATATTGACTAAATGAAAGGGGACATTATTTAGTGATTGCTTGGTTCGCTAAATCAGGGCCTACATTATTGACATTACACCAGACTAGTGCCGTGGGGGGCCCACCTTGGCATGACGACATATGACCCCTTTTTCAAGGTAATTGTGTCCACTTTCAAACCGGACACCTAGGTCCCCTTACCAGCCTTACCTCTTTCCTTATTCTATGTCATTCTGACACACGGTATAATCTCCATAAATGAAGATAAACTGGTAATAACACAAACGCTGAATCACGTTTCACTCGTCGTTGCTTCCGTGTAGTAATATTTGGAGTTAGTCGAGTTCCAGCTTTCTGCGTAAGAGGACGCTGTTTGTTAACTGCTTTGGTACCAGTGGTAATCACAATGATTCGGTACCTGAGCGTAAAGGAATAGTTCCATTGGTTGGCAAAAGATGTCACAGGAGTGTTTTCACGATTGTCTCCCTTGGAAAAGTGTCGAAGGGAACCTGTCAAAGATGGCGGTAGGTCCGAAAAGCAGCTGAACAAATTTCCTATCGGATTTTGGAAGTTTTCTAGTCTTTTTCTAGTTACGACTTTTTCAAGTAGCCTGAACGTATACGGCCTCAGAAGAGCATTACCATCCACACCACATTCACAATGACTGACCGTCAGGTGAGGAACTATTATTATTTCAAGTTGCTGTCTAAGTAAACAAGGACGGTAACGTCAAAATTCGCCCATCCTATTTTTATTTCCAGCCCTAACTTTTTCCAACAGCCCAATACTGAAATACCATAACACCACTTGGGTACTGTACCATAAGCTATAATAGTTTGCATCTGTAGTGTAGCCGTAGGCGTAGGGAACTGAATCTCGCAAGTAAAGTTAACGTGATCACGTACTTAGTAAGTGAATTGGGATGCATGGAGATCTATTCTTTTGGTAGACAGTGACCATCGTATCTAATAGATCTCCATTTATCACAATTCATATTTACAAAGGTTTTGATCACACTAGCTTTACTTACGAGATTCAGTGCCCTATGCTTACGGCTACTCTACAGATGCAAACTATTATCATGAAACACCTATAGGCACTTCATACACCAGTGGAATCTTTTTGGCGAATTATGCCTCACACTAATTAAAACATCAACGTTATACTACCGGCGCAGGCAGTGTTAAAAATGGCCAGTTGCTGATTTGGGCAACTGAACGAAGGACTGGTTGAAGAAAAAGTTTGATAACGGGAGTGTTTCGTTGAGCTGGAAGGAATTAAAGACATCGACGTCTCCTAAGGTGTCCCTCTACGCGCAAAAGGTATTTAGAACAACATGACTTTGATGTTTTAGTCAATGTGATTCATAATTCGCTGAAAAGCTTCCGGCATATGATGTTCCTATGGGAGTTCCACCGTCTCTACTGGGCCAGGTAGAGACTGTGATCACTGTCTAATAATAATGTGACTTAAGATGTTTTAATTATTGTGAGGCATAATTTGCCAAAAAGCTTTCGGCGCATGAAGCACCTATAGGAGCTTCATCGTCTCTACTCTAACTAGAGACAGTGGTCACTGTCTATTCTTCAGGACAAAGACTTTTGTGGTTGTACGTTTTTGATTTTTGAGAGTGTTATGCATCTATAGAACTGGCACCGGCTTTCACTGTTTCCAGTGACTGTCACTTCATCAAATTAGAAAATATAAACACTGGTGGTGGTTTCCTGTCAATACTGCTGTTAATGTTAAAGTGATGTCATCGCTTAATCAAGCCTGTAGGCCAGAAGATTTTTGAAAAGTCTCGTTTAACCCTAACAAAACTATGAAAGTTATGTTACTAAGTATAGAGTGCAGATGGATACTTATGGAGGAAGGCAGCTAGAGTATTTAAATACTTCCAAAAAATGAAATATTCCCATAATCAACACTTTTTCAACAGTTCTTCATTCTGCTATTTTTCTGTTATCACTGTAGGTGTCTATACTATAGCATGTAAATTGACCTCCATGACCTCGACAGTAAGCCAGTCACTAAAGCACTACACTAGTGATCCAACTTGGATGTGAGGGTGGCACATGTCTCTCATGCTTGAACAAAATGGCATCGTTGATGAATGGAAAGAAATCTTAATTACTGTGTATTTGTTCCAGTTGGAAGGTTAGACATGGTTAGCCTCCAACATTGCCTTTCTTTGCTCGAAAGGCACCAGTATTATAGCAGTGTGATGTTGATGGTTTGGTCATTGTGAGTCATAATTTGGTGAAATGTGTCTGGTGTATAGTACCTCCATAGGATGGCTACAGTCTCAACCAGCTTTTCTGACCTAGTTCAGAAAATGGCACTGCTATATGCTGATAATGTCTAACCTACAAGAATGGCTTACCTACCATACCTAACTAGGTTTCAACTCCAGACTTCTCAGTGTACTCAGGGCAACCACGATCATTAATGTGGTGAATCTTCAGTTAGTGTATTACTATGGCCTCTCATAATCACTCATTTGCTCTTTGGTCAACTAGTTGAGATGCCTGACTTTGAATTGAATTACTGGGTATGAAACTTGAAACAAGGCGATTTTTTTTTCGATATCTTACACACACAAACACACTTGCTCGCACGCACACACACACACTACTGAATACCTGGCCAGATTATATATACGAAACAGTCATGTCTATATACACTATGCAATCTCCGAATTTGGAACTGATATTACATCTAGCTCTCGACAGCAGATCACTGCACACAAACAACACACATGTATCTTTATATCGTATGCAGTGACAGTTGGTATCAGCACAGATAAACTGGGAGTTACGAAGCAATCAAGTGGAACTTATGATTATTTGAGTGAACTTGCCAAATGTACTTGGATATTCCAAGTTGACGCATACGCCATCTTAAGATCAGGGGGAATTCAAAGGTCAAGCACAGCACGAACAGCAAGACTACAGGGATTCTCAACTCCCAAGATGTGACATGGCCTCAGCTAACACCGCTACTGTACATGTACTGTGGACTCTGGGGGTTGTACTCTCTACCAGACTTCATACATGCATGCACAAGCCCCATGCAAATTAAATGGAGTCAGTGAAAATTTCAATGCGAACTTTTCACCCTGTCTGAAATACAATTAAAATTCGAAAGTGATAGTTTTAAATTGTAGATCACCTGAAAATAAACTGTGCCTTTCACTACCCCCTTACTTTCTTGGGATGGTTTCTTTACATCACTTTTTGATTATTAGTAAGACAAAATGAATCTGAATTCTTCGAAATGTAATTTTGGAATGTTGCAATCAATCTTCATTCCTTGGCTTTTTAGGGAAAGGATTAATTTTGCCTTTTTAAAACCCATTCTAGAATAAAAGTGCGAAAATTCGCTTAACAATGAAAAAGAGCGGGCACTTGGTTTTCAGGAGAAATTCAATAGACGTTTGACGAAGTTCACTTGCACAAGTTCCACCCACGAGGTCATGCGATCGGAATCACTTGTAAACAAACTCCACGTGTATTTGACTCTACGTCAAAGATATTAGTAAATAGCACAAAATTACTAAACATATTTTTGTGCTGTGTACATCACATAGACATCTTAAAAGGGGAAGTTTTGTTTAATAATATGTATTAAAATACCATTTAGTTTCAAATAGTCCAATTGATCATACTGGCTAAAAGTTTTACTGTGCAGGGAATTGGGATGACCAACACCACATTTTATAAGCCGAGTGACTGACGATCATTCTTCTCTTGTCCACAGTGTAAATGCCCGAACCTTTCAAAACCTAGGTTAATTATATTTTTGCTGTCCCTGATTTTGGTCATCAGTTTTTGGCAATAGTCCCTTTTGGTGGCCCTTGATTTTAATAACCGGGTTCATCCACTGAAAAGCAAGTGTTATATGGTAGTGACAAGCATATTTCACATTGTACTGGCAGGTCCTGGGCCCGGTCTCCAATCTTCTACTCGAAATGGAACTCGAAATTAGGTTTGTCATTTTCTACTCTACTTTTGGGCGAACTCAAGATAAGTGTCTATTATTCTATGGTCGAGTACACAATAACTTACGTAGATAATTTATTACCCTTAGTTCACAGTTTGTAAACCCAATATTAAAGCAATACGTTCGAGTTTGAACTCGAAATTTCGAGTTTTTACTCGAGTTTGTAGCACGAGTATAAGGGTCTTCAAGGGCAAACTTGAACTAGAAACTCCTATGCATAAACTATAATGTATTCGAGCTCAGTCTGATAACCAATTATCTTAAGTTCGCACAAAAGGAGCAGAGAAATTGCCAAAAATAGTTTCGAGTTCGTTTCGAGTACAAAGATTAGAGACCGGGCCCTGGAAGTCAATCCACAAACACGAAATTGGGGACCAAACTTGATATTTCAGGTATCCTCTTCATTAAAAGGGTACTAAATCCTGTTTTGGTAATTTTATGCAATCCCCGATCCGTGGGCCATTGTCGTCTCACTTGAGTGATTCAACTAAAACACATACTGTCTATGTCGAAGATTGGATGTTGCAGTTCTTGGCAGGTGGGCTTATGCTAACAGTTGCCATATAACTGGCGTAAAGTGTCGGTCACGCTTGTTCGTTTAGCAGAATTTGTAAGGAGTTTTCAAACTGCTCCAAACTTTTAAAGGTTGTCAAAGGTTACAGGGCATTATTTTGTTTCAGAGTACTGAATGAGAAAGCCCCCATTAATATCTGTTAATAGGTCAAAGTTGGGTTTGGTATCTCTTTAAGTTTCTGACAGTCATCCAAGTCAGTCATCCACATGTTTAATTCTTCATGCTTGAGCTATCCGCTTATTTGCCAAGAATAATTGGGCTAAATTCCATCCATCTACTTTGATAGCACAAATTCTGTCTGCGCTTTGGCCTTGTGACAGGGAATTCTGGGTCATTTTATCTGCTTGCTTCCGGTGTTTACTGTATATTGATGACAGGTGAAAATGCCAGCGTTTTGTATTGAAATAATTCTTGTATTCTGTTTTTCTAGAGTCAAGATGTAAGTATGGATATCAGTGAGAAGCTATTTGCCAATGCATGATTGAAGCCCTGTCCAATATAACCAGTTGTGCCATTGTATATTCTAACTGTGTTATGCACAAAAAAGTTATCTTTTTCTTCATGACGACTTGATACATGCTTTCATCTGCTATGTTTTTGTTACCGTATTCGCCGTAATAACCGCCCATGCCCCTATAAGCGCCCCCCCACGCGTTTGCAGACTTTGCTGGAATAAGCGCCCAGTCCATGACGTACCTTCAGTCCTAAAACTTGGCTACAGTAACGTCTTCAATTTATCAAAAAAGGTCTTCCAGACCACCAGCGGCACTGCTACGTTTATATTTAGCCGTGACTATACACTTCAAAGTAACACAGCGCTTCAAAAAGAACGCAACAGCGTTGCTACTTTCGCGACGACCGTGTCCCACTATGGTCTGACCTTACAGTACACATCGACTGTCTCATGAATAAAAATAACTCGGTGTTGAACGCACGTGGCCAGAAAGCGCGCGCTACATATATGAACCTAGCTGTCATCAAAGACATTAGTCGAGAACTATCCATTCATGAAACGGGTAGCATAGCATCGGTAAGAAATGAATATTGGCCCTAATTTCCGACAATTTCTAATACTATAAAACATGTTTGCGTTATTTTTTAGATGGATTGTTTGATTAACCATAATTGGTGTTTTTAAGCCGAATATCGAATAAAACGACAACCGACAGCGAATGCTTACACACCCTTACACCGAAAAATAACTGTCAGAACAGTTACGTACGCATCCAGCTACACGGCGACTAATATGGGTCTTACCGAAACAAATGTCGAACGTTTTTAGCACGAGACCGACAAGTGCTGAATGAAACACGCTCTGGTTTAGGCCTACTGCTTGTGCAAATTTCTTTAGACACAATGCACATCTAGCTCGTTAGATTGCGTGGCTCTGGCCAAAAGACGGTCTCTGCTTTGTCAAATGAACTCTGGTTACACGCACGCGCTCGCTTACTCGCAGACGAACTTCAAAACAAACGTCACGTGGCAACAACATGTGTGTTCGTCCAGACATTTTTCTCGCCGTGTTGCCGATCATACATGTAGATGGCACGATGTTGCGCAGATTTGTACTTAAAACTGCCGTAAATCTAGACTCCACGGGAACTTAAAAAAGTCATAGGGACGCTACTTAGAAAACTTAATGAGGATTTGTGGTAATTTGCTTCAGTCGAAACTATTTTTATTCAAGCATTGAAGTCGCCATATCGAAGACGGCGATTTTGAGGCCGTCAGTCTGCGAGTTTTCGCTCTGGGATTTCAGCACGATTTTCTGTAAAATGGTCGTAATTTAGCAGCAAAGTTTGATAGCAATGCACAACAGTTTTGTTGGAAGTCTTTCATAGATTACAGATACGTCAGAGAACGTAAATTTGATTTCACCCGTTTCGGAGACCGGGTTTCAACCGCCTTGGGTTATAATAAGCATCCCCCTTGAACCGAACTTTTCTAAGCGCCCTGGGCGGTTATTACGGCGAATACGGTATTTGTTAAAGTTCGCTGTTATTCCATGATATGTTTCCACAGGCTTGAATTGATGCATGAATATTACAACTATTCTCAAATGTTATGCTTTTCATGAATGGAAGTTTGATGAAAATGTCTTTAAGTCAGTGATATCTACAGCATTGTATTTATCTGGAAACCTACTTGAGTATGGGATCGGCTGGCGTAGGCCGTAGGGTAACGTTAAAGTGACGCTGATGGTCGTTGCTTTGTTACTTATGCCTAGTTCGTCTGTCTTGTCTTCATCCACTGTTTGCAAGTTTCACAGGATATCCAAGTTATGAAGAACACAATATCTCGTTTCCATTTCAAATTTCTTCTTGTAACAGTTACAAGTTACCCTGAATTCTGAGCCCGAGTTTCTGGTTTAGTATGATTTTACAGAAATAGTAAAATCTAATCAATTTCGGACAAAATAAATTGCCAGAATTGATCGTTTTCATTTTTTTCATAGGGTTCTAAATTGTTGTGAATGCCCACAACTTCTCAAAATCATTGTGTGATGGAAGCTATGGTATCGATCTTTAAAAATTTTATAACATTTATTTGGTGTTACTTATCTTTTAATAAAAAATGGAAAATTAGGATTTCATATGTTGGCCAAATTGTGTCATAAATTGGTGAGATTTCGCCGTGTTTCAGCCATTATGTGTTTGACAGGAACATGTCACGATTGAACCTTTTGTTGTCTTTATTGACTCTTGTCACTAAAAAATCATTTGGTTTGATATCAGTGGTTGTATTTTATTAAAAGATCAGATCTAGACTACTGCATTGTCAACAAGGTTATTATGTATTTAAATTGAAATTTCAGTTTACAAACCCGGAACAGTCCGGTTACGTGGGGTTTGCCAATCTTCCTAATCAGGTGCACCGCAAGTCTGTGAAGAAAGGATTCGAGTTCACCCTCATGGTTGTGGGTAAGTAACCTGCTATTCTTAACATCCATGGCATGTGACGAACATGCAAATCTTAACCTAGACCAGGGGCCCGTTCCAAGACAAATCTTAAATTTCAGTCAATTTTAAATTCAAATTTAATTTGTCTCAAGTCTGTTTCAAGAAAGACATCTTAGATTTGACTTAAGTCTTTGACTTAAGTTTTATCTTAATTTTGACTAACTTACCGGATGTGGAAGTTTCAAAGTTTGGAAATTGGGACATATCTTAGACTTAAGTCAAAACTGAACTTCTTGAGATGGCCCCTGCTTAGCAAAGTGTGGATTCTTTGCCAGTTCTCCTGAAGAACCAATAAAGTCTGCTTGATTGTAAAGTGAGACATTTCTATGTGAGCTGTAGGTGACACAGGGAAATTTGTTTGACCGCGTTGTGGTTGTCGAATTCAGTTACAATTCATTGTTCAAGCTTACTGTCTTGGTAGTTTGGTAGTATGGAGGATATGAGGGTTTCTTTCAGCAGTAATCTGTAAATGTGTTCCATGAATTCCATACACCTTGATTTACCACGCCAATGCTTGGGATGGCAGTGTGCACACTGACATGAAATATAATATAAATTTTCTCATTCATGGAAAGAAACACGATCTAAGTCATAATTCACTATTTCTACATATTGCATATTATAAAGCAGGTCCCCTGAGAAAACAATTTAATATCCACAATGTTTAATATTATTTTGTAGTATAGCAGACACTATTGCAGTGATTGAAAAACTGACTTGTTGTCTCTCCAAGCAGAACTTCCCTTGAATATTGGTGATGTGTGACCATATGCAGCAGTGAGCTGTCTGACCTTCAGTCTAAGTAATGTAGGAGACACATATATGTATGCTTATGCTTGCATGGAATAATGAAGTCCATTTGTGTGGAATGGAGTTAAATGATCCTCATGGTAGCTTTGATAGTGATTTTTAGTCCACCCTGTAGTTTTTGTGTGCATTATAGTAATGTTGAACCAACTTTACATTAATTGAAGAAAGTGCTTTTTCGCTGAACTTGTGTCTGGTATGGTTTTCCAAAACTGTTGTATGATTTTTACAAGATGAATGTTCATAATTTTGTAAATGAATATTGACAATAATGTTTTAAATGTATTGAATGTTTTCTTTTTTACCAATCGTATGCTTCACGAAGTTGAAAAATCCACAAAGTTAAACTATTACTTTAATGTAGTCTTAACATTGTGCAGTATTTATCATGAGTTCTGTGACTCCATAATACACAACACTCACTGCTTGACTTATCTTTGCTGGCAAGACAGTGCTTGATTTGGCATCCTGCAGCTTGCCATTGTGACTTTGTATTGTGTTTGGCGACCTGAGATAAGTCCCAAGTATCAAAGTCGTACAATAATTTTCCAAATTTGTTTCAAAATTTGTGGCGACTTCTAAACTTTCAATACCTTTGATTCACAATTGCTTGGTTTATTTTGTGAAATCAGTCCATTTGCCATTTTCAGCACACATCAAATGTGCTTAAATAGCTCACTTGCGAGTTTCTCGCTAGTCACTGTGACGTCACCGGAAAGGGGGCAAAACCCGCCATATTGCTCTTGTTTTGCCCCGAGTCTTTGCTACACACGCTAAAACTTACTGGAGTTCTTATGGTGAATTTTACGCTTAAAACGTTAAAACAACTTAAGATGTGGTAGATGGGTCGTGGAATAACTGTGAATAGACGAAGAAAATGTGAACTTGTTATGTTGTGCGAAGCTGTGAACGGACTGAAATTGGAACTTAACCCGCTCTAGGCCTGAATGGCGCAGGCATACAGGGGCGATAGTGTATCCCCATAAAAAGATATTCACTTCAAAATACAGTAAATAAAATCAAATGAAACGTGCATATGTGCACATGAAGTTATAATTAACACATACCCTGACTCTGGACACAATTTAGTCTACAAATAACTTGAGCATATTCATGAAAACCTCGAGGTTCTCTCGAGTTTCTCTCACTAGCCGCCATTTTGAGGAAGTTACGTGAAATCACGCCTGTTGAAGAACAAAAAGTCCAAGGGACACAAATCTTACAAATTTCACTTGATATTTTCTCATGCTATTTTGCAAGTGTCACGCGCCAGGTCACGCGCCAGATCTCGCGCTTCGCTCAGTCTCGCGCTAGCCTTTGCCTCAAACTCACCTGACTCAGTTGAAATACTTGATTGTGGTTATCGCGCGCGCGGACAAAGTTAACAGTAACCACAAAGTGGAGTTGGAATTCTTCGCCTAAGTCACCTGAATTCCCGTATATATGCTTCATCGAAGATATGTTTAGAAGCAGAAAGAGTCACTGAAGAAAGTAAGAGCCTTTTAGGTGCTAATTTTAGGTGTAGAATGTATTTTCGACGAGGTGAAAACTTTACCAGTGAGCGGATTTCGCCTACCGCCCGTTTAAAATACACGGGACGAAATTAGTACAGAACGCGATAGAACGTATTGTAGTGCGAATCTGAAGTTCATTTGCCATAACAGCAATGCTTTTGGACATTTTTCGAACTAAACGGCTAAAAACTCGAAGACAATAACAGAATACACTCTGCTACCGTATTGGGCAAATGACCAAACGACAAACTTTTGCCCCACTTCGCGTGACGTCACAGTTAAGTCTCACATAATCTCGCGTTATTGTTATAAACTCGCAAAAGGCCTATTGCAACCTCGGGTTTTGTTTGGTGACCTGGAATTTTCGCAAATTCGCATTTGGCGAGTTGCTGTCAAACTAAAAGTCGAGCACTGCAAGATCGATAAGCTAAATGTATAATACCTTACTCAAGCTTAGACAATATTATTCAAGCTTGAGCATTGTTATTCAGCAATATTTTCAAGGTTTTTTGGGCCTACCTTATTCAAGATTCCTTATAGTTATTGAACTTGCTTTGCCATGTTGGCAGAGTGGCAGATATCTTTGTTTTAGTGCAACTGAGTGCAGGATCTGCATTGTCAGGCTAAATGTGTGAACAAGTCTTAAGGCCCTTTCATATTGACTTAACTCTGATCTGAGCGGAGCGTCGACGTAAACAGCGCAGTTAACTGCACCGTTCATACTGGCTTCGGTAGTTAATGACCATTGAAGTAAAGGATGACGCTAACGTCATTGAAGTTATTGCAAGGTAGCGCTGCACGCTAAGATTTTTTCAATGTGACAATTTGGGAACATTTAAATTGCTAAATGATATTAAACTCATTTTTAAATTGATTGGTTATCATTAGAGCAAAAAATAAGTAGTTATTAGTGACGACACTACTCTGTAACTGTTGACGATAACAGTGGCACCTGGCAATAACTTTGATTGGACCGGAGTTAAGCGTTCATACTGCACCGCAGCGTCGACGCTGCGGTCTTAAATCCACCTGTTAACTGAAGATAGCTTGAATTACGTACTGACCAGCAATCTATATATTAAAATGTGAACTTTGAACCCAGATGTTGGCTTCAAGTCCGTTGGACAAAAACAACTTGAAAGCAGCTGCTCTGACATCTGCCCCCACCCGACATTTCCTTCCCTTTTATTCCCACGACAGAAAAGCACCGGCTTGTCCAGTCGTATTTTGTCTTGCTGAGTCTTGTGGCTTCAGTCCGTCGATCTTGATCCTCGCTGGTTCCTTGCATGTCCGCTAGGGAGAAGGGGACATCCCCCTTGTGGACACGCAGGGAACCAGGGAAATCTTGATCCGGCGAATGTGCTTCTTTCTCAAAGCCTAATATTCGGTGGTATTCGTCCGCCACCTGTGTTTACCGTTTACGCCTACTTGGTTGCACAGCAATCGACTCCACACACTATTATGATGGAAATAGTACAAAGATAATGTGATTGAGGACTTTATTCACTACAGCTAAACACGGAAATGTACATATCTGTAAAGGTGAATTTGAGGTATGGTAATAAACACACATTGCGTGTATGTACTTTGTGGTATTACAACCATCTCATTTGTGTATGACGAAATAACTATAAAGATGGATGGTCAACAAAAAACAAAATGCGATATTTAAGAGCAAAAAAATTGGATGACAACGCATTGATAACAACACAGCTTTTACATGATATTTTTGTTTCCTAACTAAAGCATGTATCGCCAGGACAACTTCCCACGTCCAGTGTAAACGCAAAGCACAGGTTCCAGCTGGTCTTAAATTTAAATTTACACAGCAATGGTTACCAAGAGAAAATGTTTTCCTGGGTCAGGAATTCAATGTTCAAAAAAGGTGACTGACCCAACAAGGTTTTTTACGATTTTTTGATGAAGTCTGATCTACCTCACTGATGAGTAGTCTTTTGTTATGCTTGCACAGCAATGGTTAGTCAGGGAGCAAGGAAATTGGAGCTTGGAAAAAAATATCAAATAAGGCAACATACCACCAAACCAAGCTTACAGTAGTTCAATTTAGTTAAGTTATCTGGTTGCACTTGCAGAAATGAGTTGGAAATCTCACATTAACAGTTCCATGCTTGCTAAGTTGGTCATTTTTGATGACGTTGAAACATGTGTGGTTGCCTCTGTCTAGGTAAAACATTATACTCAGTTCCCCTTAATTAGCAAAATCTGTCTTTAACGTTTAAATTTGATGCAATCTACAAAGAAATTGATGAATCATTTCTTTACCACAGTAGAAATGTTATGGAATCCAGGATGTATCCATGATTTTTTTGTCTAATAGTGACAGTCCTCACATTTCTGCCAGTTGCTGTTGCAAGTCCAAATGGGTGTTCTGGACTTCGTTCTTGGATTCAACCACACGGTGGATGTGGACAGATCAAGACTGCCACTGTTTCTTCACAATGTTACTGCTTGAGCTCTGTTGTGATGTGAATGGTTACTGGGCATGTACAGCAAGTCTCAATTCTAAACTGAACACATGACTGCTCAGTTGCTGCTGATCTAGTACTGGTTGAAAGAAATGTTTGACAGGCACATAGGTCTTCAATAGCGGATTTGCAGCGACGCCATATTGAAATTAGGTTAAAATGGTGCATTGTGGGTGCTGTGGTCAGGATTCCGAAAGCGGCCATAGTAACAAGCATAATACGCGGCATGAGCGCGAAGAAAACTTACGGCGGATACACTTGTTGTGTTCCTTTCTGCTTCAGAAACAACAAGAGAGATAAAAATCTGAGTTTGTATATGTTCCCTGCAAACCAAGAACTTCGTGAAAAATGGATAAACAACATTAGGAGACCTGGGAGTAAGGGGAAATTTAGCGCATTCAAACGAACGCGGGGCCATCTAGTAGGCAACACGTAGCCCCTCGGTTGGCCATGTAGGGGCTACAATACTTCCATTCGCTTTCTGTACTCATTTCGTTACTCCAGTGTATTTTAAACGGGCCGTGACCGGATTTGGGTTACCGATTTCGAGTTTTCACCTCGTCAAAAATACACTCTACACTTAAAACTATCATTTAAAAAACGCTTACTTTCATCATTGGTCCTTTCTACTTCTATACATATCTTTAATGAAGCTTAGTTGTGAGAATTAAGTTGACTTTGGCGAAGAATTACAACTCCACTTTTTTGGTTGCCGTTAATTTTATCACCGCGTGCGCGATAACTACAAAGCATGTCAACTGAATCCCGTGAGTTAGGCGCAAGGTTAGACTGAGCGAAGCGCGTGACGCTAGCGCGCGACACTTGTAAAATAGCATGAGAAGGTATCGGGTGAAACTTGTAAGATGTGTGTCCCTTGTACTTTTTATTCGTCAACATGCGTAATTTCACGTAACTTCCTCAAAATGGCACCCGGTAACCGTGACTGAGAGAAACTCGAATAAACCGCGACAGATTTTCATCGATTCGTTCAAGTTTTGCTGTATAAATTGTATCCAGAGTCGTGGTATGTGTTAATTATAACTCCGTGTTCCTATATGTATGCCGGGTTCATTTGATTTTATTTGCTGTATTTTGAAATGGGTAACTTTTTGTGAGGATGTACTATCGCTCCTGAATGCCTGCGGCATCCAGTGCGATGTAATTGCCTAGGGGCCATCATGTGTGCAGCGAACATTTTCTTGGTGGAAAAAAGACTTATATGAGAACAACATTCCGACGGAGTTTCCACTTAAAATCAACGTCTCTAGCATATCCACGACGAAAGCTTCAAAAGTTAAGCAACCCAAGAACTCTCAACTTGTCTGAAATAGGAGGAGATTTCGAAATCAACGCCGATAACCCCAATACTGAACACGGCGACAGTCGTGCTCTCGGTCACACGGTCACTGATCATAGCTACGCTGTGTTTACAAACGAGAGAGAGGACTTGCTTGGTATTATAAAGCAAAAAATGAAACATGGTTTTTAGTTTGCAAATCGCTCAAAATGCACACACTATCCAGCCTGCTCAAGACATGCCTGACCACAAGCTATCCCATGAGCCTTCGCGAAGGAAGTAACTCGCACATGCGCAATGCGTAGTTCGTCTGTGCTGCAAATCCGCTATTAGGATATTTCCAAATGAAGCTAATTCTTTAATGAAGTCCATCATGATTACAATGTTCTGTTTACATCTTGTTGTACAAGGGGTGCTGTGAAGCTGGCTCATTCTTACCATAACTTGTAATGTGTTTGTAAAAGCTTTAAACCAAACTTAAGAAGTAAACAAGCACTGCCATGTTTGACATGTAGTTTTCACCACAACACTTGTTGTTCACATTCTCAGTACATCACTCTATTTTCTAGTGTTATAAGTCCTTGTCACAGACATCTGCTCAGACTTGAGAAACCAGGTGCTGTCACTTCTGTGCCACTAGTTATGCATTTGACATTTTTAATAGAATGTGAATTTATGATAAAGAATCTAAATTTGTGACATGGTAAACGCATAGACTGGATTCTGAAATATGGTAATTCTCTTTTGTAGCACACAATATGGCCGACAAGTGAAGTTCTAATTTGTCAAATTTCCCAGCATTGTAGTGTGTAGATGTCATAGAACAATATTTGGTAATGTTTCCATTATTTGCAACTGAGTACTGTAAAAATGACAATTTTGGCAATGTATTGTTTTTGTACACAATTGGCGAGATTTTACTGTACTTGGGATTGTGACTTTGGGATGGACAGGGTAGTGTGTGTAGCAGTCATGGGTCCTAGTAACCGTGTGGGCTTCATTTGACACTAGTAGGACATAGGCCTAAACAGTTATTCGCCCCCTCTGGTGGTAAAGCTGAAACATGACGTCATGCTGATAGAAATCCGACATTGTTGACCTCAGATTCCATGAGCATTGGTGAAAATAGTACGATCCATTTTGGAAAGACACACATTTTACTTCCAAATATTGGTCAAACGGCGCAAAGTATGAGGAATGGTTATGAAATGAGTTTAGTGTCGCTTTCTGATTTGCTTTTTGTGGCTTGAATTCAACGAAATTTCAGATGAAACATTGAGCTAAACTGTTGAAAATGCGGGAGAAATGACATCTCTCAGTCTCAGCGACTATAGTAGTAGATTTGTCATGATTCTCATCTTGGATTGTCCACTTGTCATTTTCAAGCTTCATTATTTTCACTACATTTTTTTAAATTGATGTAATCTGAAGTTGCCATCGCAGTAGCTACCAATCCTTGTATTACTGGCATTACTGATCGATAAGTGTCACTTTCAACAATTTGTGTGAAATCTGTGAATTATTAACAATGCAGACGTATGTAGATTCTAACATAAGCATCGTGCTGTATTCACGAACCAGATAACAAAAATAGAACAACTTACCTGAGCAAGAATGACGTGACTTATTCGTTTGCTAGGTTTAATGTTATGATATCTGTAGGACGCTTGAATTTTTTAGCAGAATGATGTCATCATGCGCGAAAGGACGAGTGCGCATATAGCTCAATCACCAGAGGGGGTGATTAACCATTTAACTGTATAGCCGCATTTACACGGAAATCGACGGGAGACATCTGTCACGAAGCAGCTACACGGAACACCTGACCAAGTGCAAGTGTGTGTGTAAACACAACTGACGCGGAGCAAGTTGACATCGCAGCAGCCATTTTTGACACCGGTTTGAGAGGTAGAGCGAATTGCACTCGATCAGTTGCTCCCAACTATACATCTAAACACAACTGGAGCAGAGCGGAAAGGGATCATAGTTCAATACGCTTCTGCGATAGCATATATACAAGTGATCCACTGGCATTCCACATGGTTTGGACATTCGCTGTTTATGCAAACATGCGCAGACAGTCTTTGTGTAAATGACTCATGCCGACCCAGTTTACAATCTAATGTCATGTAAATACGACTAAAGTGGAGCAAGTCACTCTGTGACAACTCGCGTCGTGACTACTCTTCCCTGTGTAAAAACAGCTTATGAGTAAGCGAAACTTGTACTTGCACCAGAAAGAGGCAGTTTCTAGGATTTTCTAGTAATTATCTACTTCCACAGTATACTTATAGAGCTCTTTCCTCTGGAAACTTATGAGTAGGATATTTATTCTTATAACTTGGGCACTTGACACTAGTTGTAAGTTTGTCAAGTGGGATCTCAGACATTCTTGCTGATTTGTCAATTTCAGTTAAGGCGCTGACAAATCTCTTGTTGTCTCAATATTGAATGTGCTGTGATTAACCTGTAAGGTAATCAAGGTACCTTAACTACACGGTCAACGACTCACGGACCTGCAAACACCATCCACTGACTCACAAACACGGGAACGGACTCACAAAACACGATCCTCGCACCCAAATACACGGGACACGGACTCATATTCACGAGGAAACACGGTTAACGGACCGCCAAACACGATTCATGGACAAAATGAAGATGTCAGCTGTCATCTTCATTTTGTCCGTGACCCGTGTTTTGCGTCCGTTAACCGTGTTTCCTTGTGAATATGATTTGGGTGCATGGATCGTGTTTTGTGAGTCCGTTCCCGTATTTGTGAGTCAGTGGACGGTGTTTGCAGGTCGTGTTTATGCGTCCGTGCCCGTGTTTGTGAGTCCGTTGATCGTGTAGTTTAGGTACCTTGGTAATTGAACTTGGGATGTGTTGATGGTGCTCAACCAAGAATCAACCAAATTAGTGCTATCTTGTTTTCAAGTTCTGCCCGACATTAGACACTTTCTTAAAAAGTTCTAAGCGTTCACAAAGTTAGAAGATAAATGAACTGATGTGAATTTTGGCAATTACTTTAATCTGGTGTTATTGTTTTAAAAATGGCAAAAACATAATTTCTGTGGAATGGAAGGTATTCGTGTTTTTGAAATTGGAAATTGACAACCATGAGTGTTTTCTGTGTATGATAATCTTGATTTCTGAAACTGCTGGTGCTGTTTTAAGTATGAGTGGAGCAAATTTAAAAATTTAAATGTTTGTTGTTGTTTTTGTGCTCAAAATATTGAACTGTGCTCCACTGGGATTCTGCCTTAGTGTACCATTTGATATTATGATTTTTAATTCTACGCATTAGGATTCATCTTCATCTCAGTTTTTCGTTCAATTTCACCAAATGTTACTCTACAAGGTTGTGTTTCTTATAATATTTGTCATCATTGTTAAATCTTTCACCAAATGTTACTCTACAAGGCTGTGTTTCTTATAATATTTGTCATCATTGTTAAATCTTTCACCAAATGTTACTCTACAAGGTTGTGTTTCTTATAATATTTGTCATCATTGGTAAATCTTTCACCACCACCTCAACTGCGGTTGTCATCATTATCATTGTAATTATTTTTATCATGTTATCATTCAATTTCACCAAATGTTACTCTACAAGGTTGTGTTTCTTATAATATTTGTCATCATTGGTAAATCTTTCACCACCACCTCAACTGCGGTTGTCATCATTATCATTGTAATTATTTTTATCATGTTATCATTCAATTTCACCAAATGTGTGTTTTTGTAATTCATCATCATTATCTTTATCATCGTCATTGTCATCATTACTGTTTATCATTCAGTTTCGCCAAGTATCGCTCTTTGTCATGCTTTCCTTTATTGGTTTTGTGACCCACTTCAAGTCATTGACCCACTTTCCAAAGGTCTCATCTCCTGACCCTTCCCCCAGCTCCATTCAAGGCTCAGTCACTATGTATCTCTCGTCTCCTAACCCTTCCCCCAGCTCCATTCAAAGCTCATTCACTATATTTCTCTCTCTTCTCCTGACCCTTCCTACAGCTCCATCCAAGGCTGAGTCACTATATTTCTCTTTTCTCCTGACCCTTCATCCAGCTCCATTTGAGGCTGAGTCACTATATCCCTCTGGTCTCTTGACCCTTCCTCCAATTCCATTCACAACTCAGTCACAATATCTCTCTGGTCTTCTGACCCTTCAGCTCCATTCAAGGTTGAGTCATTATATCTCTCTGGTCTCCTAACCCTTCCTGGAGCTCCATTCAAGGCTGAGTCACTATATCTCTGCTTACAAATTATCTTACAACAGTAATTTGTACACTTAATGAATCACAATCTACTGAATGCCATCTGAATCAAACATGAGCCAGAGGCTGTGTGGGGACTTGTGCTTAAGCTAGCAGCTGTTCGTAAAATAACATGGCTGCCAATCTAATTACAAACTTGTTTTCAGTAATGATAGTTCGTTTATATGTACACAAAGGTTGTAGGGTGCTTAAATTTCAAATTGTGCCCCTTCTGGTCCTCTACAACACTTGTTGTTGCCGTTCATCTCATCCTGTGGCTATCTAAAACTTTTGTTAAATTTTCTAAAAACACAGTCACGTGACCCTATTTATGGCACATTGGTATAAAGTGAAAAATCAGATTCCACAGGCTTTCCACTTTCGAATATCTATACGTTTACCAAGTTAAAATTTATACTTTTGAAGAAAATTCTCTTGATACACATATTGTAAAATCGTCATTTTCTGTTTTTGCAGAATGCCAACATGATCCAATGTTTTGCGATTGTCATGACTGCTCTGCAACATAAGTCATCCTAGCTATGATTTTTAATGTTAATTTTCCTGGAAATTTAGAGTGCATTCTGTGTGTTTGGTAAGGTATTGGTATTCGCATCAAAACGAGTCGAACCCCTGAATCTTATGGCAAACCTTGATAATTCGAGTCATCTCTTGTAAACTGGGTCAAAGTCATTTTGCGAATATCTGTAGGCTATCCCCTCAAAACCATTAACTCTGTTTTTTGGAGTGTGACAAATGTCAGCCCTGCTGTTTTGGTCAGTTTTGTGATCTTCAAGATAACACTTGAGTTGAGTTCAGAGTAGAATTTCGTATTCACTAGAGTCTTGGTTAAGGAAACTAATGCGATCATTAGCTTTGCTCGTTATACATGAGGATATCATGTGAATTTTTGTGTGTTCTTGCGTTTCCACGAAATTCTGGCCTCTACAGAACGTACGGCAAGTCTGCTTTGGCCTACTTCAGGACAACAGTCAGTTATGACATGCCCACATTTTGAGAATCAGTTTGATTCGCATTATTCAGTAGAGAAAACTGGTTCTCAAAATGTGGGCACGTTATATTCGACTGTTACCCACTTGAGTACACATCCTGTGGGGGTGATGCACAGAGCTTGTGTTCATTATCCACCTGTGGTACAGTTTGGCCAAGGATATTTTACTTTGGTTTTGGGTCAGACACAATGCACTTAACTAATAATTGCATACTTCATTTGTTTTGACTCACTAATGGACTGTAGATCTTCACTCAGCAGTTATGTCAAAAGTTGCAGCTGGTTCCAGTTCAGTTAACACTTGCTTCTCACTATAGTAAGTGGTCACCTGGTTTTATTGGTTATAGGTGTGGTAAAATCTGGGTGCATTAGTTAAAAGATAGTAGATTCCACAGATGTTGGCAGGCTGCCGAACAGTTTTGTCGAATAAAATTTTCAGAAAAACATTGCTTTGTTCCACCTTCTTTGTTGTTCTGACACATATCTAACCTGTTCTATTCTCGTGGCCTTCACAGGTAACCACATTCCAAAATTATTGAAATTTGTCATTTAATATAATGCCACTTAAAAATGCACAGCAGACAATCATCGCCATCTATGCATACCCCTTGACCCTCATGTGCATGTAAATTAGTTCCATTCAAGTCTCCCAGTCACTTGGCATGTTCCACATCCAAAAGTCGTATATGCATGCTGATGTACTTTACAGTGGTCTCATCAATTAGGAGTGGAGTAATCTGGTGGTTAGGAGTACATTGTCGGAATTCAGAATTATCCGTAAGTTTTTGCAAACATACTCCGCAAAATATCCATTCCATGGTGAAAAGTGCAAGCATTATCCTTTGTAAAGTAGTGCTCCTGCCACAAGTAAGGTTTTGCTTTGCGAAATTTAGGCCAAATTGTGTTCCACAAGGTTACTAGCTGTATTCGTATCTGTAAGTACTTATTTAACAACAGGTTGTGTGTCTAGGGTGCATGTGTAATGGTGAAATTGGTGTTATCTTGAAAAGCACTGATAGTCTAAACTTCCTTACTTTGCAGGTTGATAACATGACAATCTGTTTTTTATGTCTAAGTTGGCATACATTGTTTATAACTATACCGTTTTCATAAAATTGTAATGGCAAGTTCTGTTGCCACAATTTTAGACAGAATCAAAACAGCAAAACCCGAAGGTGACTTTCTTTAACTGATATCGACGAGATGATCTTCCATTGCAGTTGTCAAATTGATGCAGATGTTTTCACCATCTCTGAGATACATAAAGATGGGCTTTCCCCCACTCCAATCTTGTTTTCTCTTTTTCATTTTACCTGTGATTTTATAATTAATATGTTTTACTAGAGGATAAAAGTTCTTATTATACCATTCCAGTTTCTTGCATGGTTTGTGCCATACATGGCTTTCGATAGTGACTGGCAACAAACCCTGCCCTTGTCCTTCACAACTCTTGATTTATTAACATAAAATAATTCTCTGTACATTTAACTGTACATCGTTTCTTCCAATTGGTAATCAATATTGAATTAGTATTCATGATGTAAAGACTGTGGCATATTGCTGTCTGTCAGCAAAATTTCATCCCATTGTTACACTGAGTGGCCTGTGCAATGTGTCTTTTCTACGCATCGTTACACTAAGTGGCCTGTGCATTGTGTCTTCTGTAATTAGCTTGGGATTGTAATTAGCCCTGACCACTTCAGTATTTTGAGTTGTTTTCAGTTTTGTTTCCAAGCTTTCTGTGTCTTATGACTGAACAACAACTTTGGCACACACTTAACAGAACTTGTTTTTCTAAAGCAAAGAATAATTCAAATGAACAAAATTTACACTCTGATTCACCTGTGGATTATCGTCATTTTTCAGTGTAAGTTCTCGCACAAAAATGTGATCACCTGCAATTCGTCGTTGACGTTTCTTCAATTTACGATTGATATATCCTTTTTGCCACAGCTACTTGGTTTTCCTCTTGTGTACTGTTAGCAGTAGTCTCCACTGTAACCCTGCTTGACAGCTTGCACTGATATCTGCAATGGCTGTGATACCCTATCAACTTTTTGTAGTGACCTTTTGTTTTCTAATCAGTCTGTTTCCTATGTATTGCAGTGCAGAACCAACCAGTGTTCTGTAGTGAACTGACTGAATGCCATTTGAGTAAGCTTGGGTAGACATAGTCAGGATCAATATGTCATTCTCGTTGTTACCATAGATAGAAATAAAAAAACAGTGATAGCAAGTTGTCTCTGGGGAGGATGAGGCGTCGGAATTAGAAAACAGTTTTTGTTCATTGTTTGCTCTGTAAGATCATGTTATAGCCGATACTTCCTCTGGATGAGTTATAGTATTTGGCAGATTGCTAACAAAAATGTTTTCATGTCATACAACTATGATATACATCATGGATACTGCTGCTTTTTCACACAACGGACTCTACCTCATGAGGAGGGGGTAATTCCTGTTGTTGAGCTGTTAGTATGTAGTGAGTTTTTGTTGAAATTTTTAAAAACTGTTTTCTGGAGTTGATTCAGATGGTATTGGTCTACAGGTGATGTTGACGAGGGAGTAACACCAGAAAATAGTTAAAAATGTGGCACCAAAATATTTTAAAATTACTGGAATTACTGTATAATTCAGAAAAAGAGAGGCCGTTACAATTTTTTTGTGTGGTTTTTATTATGCATATACGTGTGCGATACAGTGGTTGTTGTAAAATATCACCAGTTGCCAAAATCGCACTTTCGTCATTTTCAAATGCTTCTAAGGTTGTTGTCAATACTGCATTGATTTGGTGCAGCATATCTTCTGTGACAAAACGAGAAAATAAAATTTTCAGTTTCTGCCCTATTGTGTCCTAAATTGGTGAGATTTTACTGTACTACATCTCAGAGACATAAATCACCAAAAAGCATGCTTCTCTGAACATGCTTCTCTGAGCTTCTCTGAGCATGCTTCTTCGAGCATCCAAAAGTGACTTCTACTGAAGCCAGAAATTTGATCTTGCCCTCCAACTTCACAATTACTGTATAAAAGTTAAGCCATTAGCACACCACTGCCCAGAAATAGTTAACATGGAAGGGGAGATACTTGTGAGAACTTGCATTTTTAGCTAGACACTGGGGTTACTGCACGCTCCCCAGAATTATCGTTTGTGTCTCAGCGGACATTGTCGGACTACCCGGAAACAAGCGTCATGAAACAAAACATTCCAGCAAAGGCATCACTCACCAATGTACGTGCCTCGCAAATCGTGACAAATCTTTGGCTTTTCGATTGGCAATATCAGTATCCTGGCTAACACCCTGGCGGGAAGAACTCCAGTCTAGCGTGAAGTGGGGAGATAAGTTAGGATGGTCGAGCAAAGTTGTCCAAACCAAACTCTTCGCATTGCACTCACGTAATCGAACCAACTTTGGTATGCTCACTAGTGCGGTCTTTTTGAGCGTGCTAATTTTAAAACCATACCAACATGAAAGCGCTATGAAGAGCGACACTTGGCAAAATTAACCGAAAAGACGACGATGGAAGTGATGTCGACAATGACGATGATTATGATAATGAAGGTGGCGAATATGAACAACACCGTAAGATTCATATGGCGAACGTAGAGGTCAGAATTCAGTAAGAAATAGGTTACAGTCTTGAGCGACACTTGGCGAAATTAACTAAAAAGACGACGACGGAGATGGTGACGGAGATGACGAATATGATGATGATGGTGGTGATGAGGAACAACATCATAACATTCATATGACGAACTTAGATGTCATAAATCAGTAAGAACCATACCAAGATAAGCATCACCTCTGTAGGTGGTGGTCAGGTTGTGCATCATAACAGTAGGAATCCTGTACTAGTCTTGTTTCATTTTCACTTGTCCTGAGTCATGCCTCCTGGAAGTGGTATCATGTCTGATGTGGGATGGGTTGTTCTGGCTTAAACGGGAACAAATGTGAAGATTTCAAAGTGTACTGCTACTGGTGATTGTAGAGTTTAATTTTTGGAGGCTTGAGTCTGGTCCGGTGATATACCAACAGGACAGTATATTTGGTGGAGACAGTCATTTTACGATAGCATCAATGGTGCATGTGTTACCCTACCAGTATTGTTGTGCTCTAATCTGTTTCTGTGACTTCTAGACAATTGTCTCCATGAGGACACTGTGATAGACATGTACTATTGAGGGGGGTGATCATCTTACCAAAAACAAAATAAGTGAGTCTAATTTTCTAAAACTGCAATTCATCACATAATTGATTGAGATGTTTTTAATGCGCAAACATGGTGTGCATCTCCTCAGTGGTTCCTGTCAAAATAGGACATTTTGTTATGATACAATGCCTGCTATACACTGAATGAGCATCCGTGTCTCATGTTGCACTTCGCTACACTAATTTGCTACTAATTATGGGCTAAAATAAGTGCTTAAATTGTTGTTCAATTTTTCAAATGTGGATTATCTTACTGTAAGTGATGTATATTTACCAAGTGTTGTTGTTTTTAACGTCCACACATTGTAAGTTATGCTAGAAATAGATTAAAATTTTGTTAGTAGTTATTTTTGCGGAGAAATAAACAAAACAGAATTCCTCTGGTTATCCATAGTATGTACTAATTACCATATCTCTGACGGAATGTTTTTTCTTTCTTAAATTATGGTGTCCTTTTCATGCTTTTGTAGCTGTCTGTAATTTTTATTGATTTCCTTTCAAACCAATATAATGATAACAATGTGCAGTCAAACCCAAACATTTTGTTTTCAACGTCATGGATTGTCATAAATCTCGTATATTTTTGATATCGTAAATCACCGTCAGTTGTTCTGTAAGCAGCCTGTCCCTGATTGTAAATTTATGTGAACAGAATACTGAGTGATAAGCTTCATTCAGGCTTCTGATTGACTACACATTGCCCTTAATCAAACACATACATTTACAGCTTCCTGAAAGTCGGCAAGGAATGGCACACCATATGTTAGTGGCTAGTACAGTCTAGATCAACTCTACTTAAGTTTATCCATAGATTCTCATTAGTGATTGATGCACTTGTATTCCCCTGAGGTCTTGGTCTCCACTCCTTTAGTCATTGTTTTCCTGTTGGTCAATGCTACCAAAGGCGTGTACTAACAGGTCGTTGTTATCTCGGTTTCTTTGTTAAAATAAACATTGTAATGGTTGATTGTGGTTTGCAGGTTCCTGTCTGGTCACAGCTGCCACCTATTGTGCAGTATTGATACAAAGTGCTGGAGCTGTACCTACTAAAAATCTAACCAGAAGCGCCTTCTGTTGTTAGATAATATTTGCAGTCTTGTAACCACATGTGTTGTGTTGTCTAATAATGATAGAAATTGATGTATCTATTTAGTTGTTCACAATAGTGGAGTTAGTTACTGTGCTGAGTTTATACCAGTAATTTCCAACATCATTGGGTGTCAATTTGGTTATAGAAAAGAAAA
The DNA here is from genome assembly GCA_002633005.1 of Phoronis australis. Taxonomy (NCBI): domain Eukaryota; kingdom Metazoa; phylum Phoronida; family Phoronidae; genus Phoronis; species Phoronis australis. The sequence continues at coordinate 182,191 of NMRA01000153.1, forward strand.
CAATGATTTTTGGTTTGCCAATCCAAAAGGAAATCTTAGGATTTAAGTTGGATTTGGTTATACTTAAAATATTTCAAACATGCGCCTAAGTGTAAAAAGTGATGACAAATTTTACTCAACTCCTTAAGATATTTGACAATTTTACATCCAAAAAACGTGTTAAAAATCGTAATATGGGGTATTCTGGAGTAACTGGCTAAACGCAACCTTTTCCAGACAAGTATGGACACAATATAGATAAATAGGTGTGTGCGAGAGTGTGTCGTGAGTGTGAATGTGTATTCATGTGACCCTTTATAAGTATTTGTGTGACTTGTATTGTAGGACGTTAGATCATCATACCTCCAGAAAGTGGCTTGTCAGATTCACATGAAATTTTCAGATACCATGCTTTTAACAATTGCTTTAAAAGTGTTCCAGTTATGCATGAGTGGCTATCAACAATAGCGCAAAATGAAAGCAAAATATTTTAGAACACTATAACAGCATCTTTGAGATATCACCTTGATCATGGTTCGTTATTAATGTACGTTTACTTAGTAAAAAGTCAAGAGTCAACTTCTACAGGTTTTTTTCTCTCATAACATTAATACTTTTGGTGAGTTAAAAGTTATAGTTTTGTAGATATTTGATAAAATATTGGTCGACATATTTATATGTGGACGCATTATGCCGTCATCTCTGTCCGTCCGTCCGGGTGGCGTCCGGCGTCCGCTGCTCTATCTCCAAAACCCTTTGACATACGTTCATGAAATTTGGCACATATGTTCCATTCATGAATGGGACGGCATGTGTGAACTTTCGGACGGATCCGACTACCGGTGTGCCCCCTAGTGGCAATTTTAATTTTTTACGCTTACCTTTGTATCTTCACAAGTCCTTAACGGATTTCCATGAAATTTGGTATGTAGGCACCTTTTAGTGAGATGACACTATCCTCCCGTTTTCAGATGGATTCAACATAGTTTGCGCCACCTAGTGGCCATTTTTAGTGTTTTCGAGTCTGTATTTTTGCGTCCACCCCTCTATCAATCAAACCGCTCAAAGGATGATTGTGAAAATTGCCGTGTATGTGCTTACTATAAGGAAGACAGCTGACAATGATTTTCAGACGATTTGGACTACTGTGGCGCCTCCTAGTGGCAGTTTTTTTTTTTTGCGCCCATGGCTGTATCTCCCAAACCGTTTGCAGGATCTTTACTAAATTTAGCAAGTGTATTTATGTGATGTTGACAACGGACGATGACGACTTTAGGATGATTCTGACTACCGGTATGCCTCTAGTGCCAATTTTAGTATTTGCCTCTAGTGGCAATTTTAGTATTTTACATTGACCTCTGTATTTTCATAGGTCTTCAGGTGTATACTTTGTGTTACTTCGTGACTATGAAGGAAAAATTCCAAGTAGAAATTTGTTTCTGGCATTCTAATGCTGTGCTAATCTCGTATGTTGGTAAATTTGTTTTTAATTCTATGTTTCTGTGGTGCTTTAAGCAACTGGTGTATAGGATGTGCTTGTATTACGAAGATTACTCACATTTTGCCCCTAGCCTATTGAGGAGACAATGACCATGCCTTTCCATTTTGCTAAGTACAACATACTACATATATGCCCTCTACTGGCCACTTTATGGTACCAATAAACAACCCTAGAAGGATATCGTATGCGGTGCAATTGTGGGCGCATTTCAACGCTCTGCGTTGCTCTTGTTGTAAATGTATTTCTCCCATTTAATGTCCTGTGACACCAAACTCATTCTCAGAATGAGCGAGCGTGTGTTAGCGTCTTGGTGAAACAGGATGGGGGTGTACGGAGATGGGGAAGTTTGGCAAAAAATGATCATGAAATTTGCCTCGGAGCACTTACTCTGATTACCCAAAACTTAGTCGGTACCTTTGCCGTTTCCGTTTATGTATATTGTTCGGAGAACTGCCCTGGTACATGGGGCCCTCAATAAATATGTTGATAACTATCTGTCAGGTAAGCAAGTGGTGATTTCGGTCACATGAATTCTTTCCACGAGTATTGTGTGGTCAGTTAGGATAGCAATTTTAGTGTGGTTGGCCATCACATTCAGAAAGTTTCTGAGAACACTGCTGTGAAACATGTTTGATTTTTGTGGTGAGAATACTGCTGTTTTTTTAAACATGTTTTTATGTTTGACTTTTGTTGTGAGAATTCTGCTGTTTATCAAACATGTTTGGTTTTTGTGCATTGGTGAATACTGCTGTTTTTTGAACATGTTTGATTTTTGTGTATTGGTGAATACTGCTGTTTTTTTAAACATGTTTGATTTTTATGCATTGCAGGGCTCGACGCTATTAAAATCGCCAGGTCGCATTTTGCGACCTAGCCAAAATCTCAGGTCGCATTTTCAAAATCCAGCTCGCATTCGTAAATGCCAGGTCGCAAAATTTTCCCGCCATTTTTACGCGCCAAAATAGATTTTTTAGATCATTGAGAAAATGTTTAGATTATGGTCTTACCAGCAGCGTTAAATACTCACAAATTTTGGATCTCAAAATTGACTTCATTCATGCAGGTACGGCCTTACTAGTCTTCACGACCGCCATTGAAAGACTCTAGAGCGCAAGGCAAGTTGCCGACGTGAAAGTTGAATCAGTGCTCTGACTTGCCGTGCATTCAAATAGTTAAATTTGCGATGTGAAAAGGGAGGAAATACCAGTTGAAAAAGTATCCGAGATTTTGTTAGATCTGGCCTGCTACTGGCTGCCATCAAAGTCGTTAACGATTCAAACTAACTCTGGTAATGGCGAGTTTGCTCCTCATACCTTCCAAGTACGGGAAAAATAGGACAGTCACAAAACGACACGAATGTCACAAGTGTTAACTTTCTTTCCGAGGTATAAAACAAAGCCGGGATTTGGTTTTTACATATTTTGAAAAGACGTTTTTGAAAACTGAATTTGTGTAAAATGAAAGTGACACACCATATAAGCTGAGTGTCAAATTTAAACCACACGCGGTTGTTTGTAGTGCACTATGATGGGCGCTAGCTTGAACTGTGGGCGCTTAATTGGAAATTCTCAAAATTTAAGGGGGGACTTTTAATAGATCAGTGAGCGCTTATTATGAAACACTTTAAAGGTAGGGAGTAGGCTTGTGCGTGAGCATAGTCGTTAACCTCAGTGTTTGCGGTAATAAGATATTAAAACACTGCAATGGTAAGAAACGTTATAATTATACGATTTTGCGAGGCAAACTCCACTACTAATAGGGCTTTCTGGATATCGTTAGCGACCCGGAATGATTTTGTTTTTAACTGCCCGCTTCAGCCGGAATAAGGTTGTTTCTATAGGAGTCTAAACATTTTACGGCAACGGTGGTTCGGGGAGCGAAAAGTTGCCGGGAGCAGTTCGCTAAGTTGAACCACAATTTCGCATCTAGTGCCAGTTTAGTTGCAATAGCTTGCTACGGGCATAGAATACAGGGTTTACAGAACATCGACCTCGGGAAACATCGGAATAGGAAAACGTCAGTTCTGGGTTATATCGGTCCCGGGACATTGGGTCTTTTATAACCGCTGGAAATCTGAGTTCATTTTCAAATAAACCAGAGCCAAGCCGGTATACTCTTTCATTTAGGACTGTCGCTGTTCTTTGAAGTGGTGCGCACGCGTGAGTTCACGCACTTGAATCGCTGGAGTAGGCCTACACTTTACGTTGGCAACAACGTGTGAAAGACAAATCATATTTCGCGCATGTAGCCCCAGAAACAAGTAAAGGGTTGAGAATTTCTTGGCAACTGAAAGTAAAGACGTGACCGTCATTAATAAGTTTGTCATTTTCACTTTAGCTGTCTTAATACGATAAAAGGCAGAAGCACATCTCAGTCTACTAATAAGTCACGATTGTCTGCCGGGACCGCAGTGCGATATCAGGGATATTGTCGTGAATATTTGGTACATGTAATAAGGACATCTTATGTAAAAAATAACCATTTTTGTCCACCACAAAGTTTGGTAAGTTGATCGCTTAAGAATTAGTAGAAACACCGTTGTTTTGTGAAGTTTTATCACGTGTTAAGCAGTGGCCCGAAACTTTCTTCGGCGAATCCGGGAATTTACAAAAGTGGCCGAAAGTGTTAGCCAATGAAACGCGTCAAAGATCGATTCTGCATATCCCATGTTCACGCGACTTGCTTACGGGAGGGCTGTTCTCGGTTAGTGTTCTTTTGAACTTGGTATGGGCAACAACCATGCAAATAACGGTCGGATTAACAAGAGCTGCTTGGTATTTGCCAGGTATCTGTTGAGAAGTGCAAAAACTCAGCTCACATTCGTTGGAAATTCCAGGTCGCATTTTGCGACTTGATACGAGCTGACAAAAATCTCAGCTCGCATTTCCAAATTTCAGGTCGCAAATGCGACCTGCAGCTCGTTATGTCGAGCCCTGCATTGGTGAATTGTGCTGCTAACACGCCTGAGGTATGTGTTACAGGTGAATCTGGCCTGGGTAAATCCACGTTGGTCAACAGTCTCTTCCTCACGGATTTGTACCCTGAGAGACATATTCCCACCTCATCAGGTTGGTATTACGATAACAAGTCTCCAGTTTTGTGCACTGAAAATTAAATGCATTGCTGAAGGCTTAAGCTTTTACTAAAATTTAGAAATGGGCAGTATTTGGCATCCAAAATTCAAGAATTACGATCATCGGCAAATGATCGTTCACCTTGATGTTGTACACTATGGAAATGCATGAAAGGGTTGCATCGGCCGCTATTTTCAACAATTTTTTGAACTACCAAGTCTTCAGTTTCTGTTGATACAAAACGCAGTGTCTACTATTTTAGAAATATGATATATGCCAAAACTGCTCATTTTTCAGTCTTCAAAATCAGAAAATCCAATTTCAGCTTGAATTCTGATGTCCCAAACTATCCCAAAACCATGCTGATGTTGTCTTGGTGATAGAGGCGCTGTCCTTGCTGTGGTTTGGGCCATTGGCATGTGTTGTTTTTACCTGTACCTGATAAGTGCTTTAACTCGTCAGTCATAACATTTTTTTTGATATAACAAATTGTTTATTGTCTGCATGGTTTTCATGACCCTCTTGGTAAAAACTTACTAATTTCAAACAAAATTAATTGCCATATTTATTTGTTTTCATTTTTTGAGTGCACTCAATTTATCATAACATTGTCTGAAGATAAGTACTTGAAGTTGATGAGGCCTTCGCTTGGTGCAACTCGTCTTTTATGAAAAAAATGCCGCTTGTCCACCATGTTGTGTCCTAAATTGGTGAGATGCATTGGAGCCTACCTGACGTCATACCGGATAATAGAACATCCCCGTTTTTGTCAAAAATGTCAAAAAATGAATTATTTAACTTTAAGCTTATGTAAAAGAACGTGCATTATTTATTGTCACATTTCCGGTTGTTGCCGTTAAAAAAATCACCAAAATTGAATCTCGCCTGCTTATTAGCATTACAAACCTCCACATGTCCATCTAAAAGTCAACCCAAGGCAAACGTGGCGAAGGGGATAAAATTCATTTGTTTCTGATTTAGCCGTGTTGCTCTGATACATTCCACTTTGCATGATCAGCCTATGAGAATGGTTACAATCGCCACCAAGTCGGAACCCATTTTGTGGATTATTTTTTTAGTTCTTCAGCTTCTATTCTGAGTACAGGAACAATTTGAGGCCAGTTTTATGATGGAAATTGTCCTGAATTAAAAGATAAGTTTTTGGTGGCAAACGGTTTTATAGCACGTTTATGAGGAAGAGTAGAAGGACTAAAAATGCTCTTTCCAAATTAATACCATTGTTCTGTTTGTAGCTCTTGGTCATTTTGTTTCAGAAAAAATCCAGCAGACGGTGAAGATCGATGCTTCCACAGTTGAGATTGAGGAAAGAGGTGTCAAGCTACGGCTGACAGTAGTTGATACGCCAGGCTTCGGCGATTCTATAAATAATGGCGACTGGTATGTGTTTGTGCCCCAATTATCGTCTGGTGGATCCGAGAATTGCTTTCAGTACCTTTAATTTCTCTTGAGCTAAATTACCTTTCATGGTGTCCTTACCTCCATCAACCAAGGTTGGTGTAACACATCATCTAGGATCTTCAGTGTTTTTTTTGCATTTAGTGAATTTTTTCATGGTTTTACTATAGTTGCTTGGGCAATATGCCAGTTGCCTCATCTGTTACATTGATTGACAAGTGTTATTTTACTCTTATTTCTCTGTTAAACTCTTATTCTTTGCCTCTGAGGATAAAACTAATAGATAGTTATGTCTCATCAGTGGCATTCTCCTGTTCAATCCTGATCAGTTTGACCAATTTACAGACTAAAAGTGTGGTATCCTGGTGAAGTCGGGCATCTGTTAGTTGTTCAGCAGTTGTGACTCGGTTAATCTCATTTGTCTTGTCTGGTATATTTTCAGTTTTAAAACCATCATCCAATACATTGATGATCAGTACGAGAGGTATCTCCATGATGAGAGTGGCCTCAACCGGCGCAACATAACTGACAATAGGGTGCACTGCTGTTTTTATTTCATCAACCCAGCCGGCCATGGGTATGTACAAACATAACTGACAATAGGGTGCTCTGCTGTTTTTCTTTCATCAACCCAGGCAGCAGTGGATACAAACATGTCCTAACACGGGTCAGGCATCAAAACTATTTGAACTTGCCATGAATTGCTGGTTGTCATGCCAGATGTTAAATTTAAGTTGTTGTCATTGGGTATAGAGTTAAAAATCAACTTCTACAGTTTCTACTTTCAGACAATATGTACTTTCAATACTTTGTTGATATTTGACTAAATGCTCGGACTTGTCGATATGGTCTTACATAATCTTAATGATTGTTTTTTTACTTTGTTTTCAGTAGCATAACTGCAAGCAGTCATAGTCAAAAGTTAGTTTTTTCTTCCACGGGTTTATAGAAGATTTGAGGTCATGTGACTTGTTTTTTCCATGGCCATATCGAGGGCCCAAAACACTTGTACCTGTATGTTTAAATGGTGTACTGTGTTGTAGCATGAAGCCATTAGACGTTCAGTTTATGAAGGCTATTCACCACAAGGTCAATGTTGTCCCTGTCATCGCCAAGGCTGACACGCTCACAAAAACCGAGGTGCTGAAACTGAAGAGAAGGGTAAGTGTGTCTGTCCAAAAGGTGGCAGTGTCTACCTTTACACCATTCATTCCAATAGTTGCGTATTGGCCACCAAAAGGTATGTTTTGTTTTGAGCTAGTTTATAGCCCAACTAAAGATTTCAATGGCGAGCGATGTTTGAGAATTGAGGTTTGATTTTACATTTTGAGCTGGTTCTTCATTTCTGCATCTTGAACAAATACGTTGGTATGGTGTTTAAAGAAACTAGGGTGTTCCCTTGAGTTTCAGATGGTAGACGGTCTCCAAAGTAAAACTGTTTACAACCATTGTCACAAATCTGTGCAAATTTCTGTACGAGTACCTGTCAAAGTTAAAAAGTGTCGTTTCCGATGAATTGGGTATTATTGGTATTAAACTTGTGCCAACTGTCACTCACCTATCATCTCGTGAACTTTCTGCTGCTTAGTATATTGCACTAAATGTTGCAGAGAGGCAGACTCGGGCGAATACTGATATAAAACAACTATAAACCCACTTTCCGCCACGAAGACCAATTTTTTGTTTAGACCACCTACCTTCATGAAATTGTCTCAAAATTTTCCTTAACGAAAATAGGTGTGATTTCCGGGCATGGAAATAACCGACAGTCTTTTGTAGCTCGATAGCAGGCTGTAAAGGTTAACCTGCCACAGTGTGTTGTCACTGCGTGCCGTTTGTTTCTCCGGACATGGTCTTCAGGAATGACGATCTGGCAATTGACCTATCACCAGGATTTTAAATGAAGGCTTAACTGACCAATCAGAACGCAGCATTCTTGACACACCTTCGTTTCCAAGCCGCCATTTTACCCGACAAACAACAGGTTGCCGGGTAAAACTTATTGTTTGTCTGTCAACATTGCGCAAGGGGTGGAGCTTGCAATAGGTCAATTCTTTGCTAGACTAAAAATCTTGGTTTCTTTGATGGAGAGCGAGTTTATAGCTGTTCTAAATCACTTTTATTGAGTATTGTTTACCAGAATTGTTAATGTTACACTACGCTTCATTAGGCTGCATAAAGCAGATTTTTTATTCTTACGTGGTCTGAAATGCTTTATAATATGATTTTGCTTGTTTTCGGCATTTCATAGATACTAGATGAGATAGGCGACCATGGAATACAGATCTACACTTTACCTGAGTGTGATGATGATGAAGATGAAGAATTTAAAGAGCAGTGTCAACAGCTAAAGGTAAGAAATTAGTGTAATATAAATGACAATATAAAAATATCTTAAAACGGACAATCACCGCACAAATGAAAAAATTCATATTGATTCAACGTTTCGTCTATTCATTAGACATCATCAGGTTATAAACAATAAGACATCAAATTTCGATATACCAGCCATGTTACATCCATGAAGTGAAATGAGTGAGGCAAAAAACTGATGTAATTATAAATATCTTGTCTCTTAAAGTAAAGGCTTAAGCGGAGGCATTTTTGATAGTATGTTAAGTAAAAATACAAATCATATCCGATCATGTAAGATACATTTGTCTGTGTTAATTGGTCTATTGAGGGTAAAACGTTAGTTTTCCCCAACAACGTTCTAATTTGTCGTGCTGCAACTACAAGGTTTTGCTTAAAAAATTCATTAGATTGCAAGTTAGCTTAATATTGTGTCGTGTACAGATAGGACAGTCAAGAAAGAACGAAGTGCCTCTATAAAGCAAACAAAGGCAGGCAACTAAAATCGATCACTTGATGTTATACAAACCATGATGTGGCTAGATTACTTAGTTATTCCTTGTGTCACAGCTCCAGTCTAGACCTAGTAGTGATGGATCCATATTCTGTTGTATATTGTGCAACTCATGACCAGCTCCTGGTTGTGATGTGATGTTTATTAACACAATAACACAATCAGGAGCCAGAAATTAGAACACAGGCTGACGCCAAGGGACTGAAATTAAAGGGAGCTAATTATAATGTAGACATTAACTCAGCGAACACTTCAATACTAGCGACACCTATTGCGAGTTACTCATCAGGTGCAAAGTAAACAGATACACTTATTTGTGGAATTGTTAAGTCTAGAAGCCGTTTTCCAATGAATGTGAACACAGAACTCAGGTGATATTGGGTGCACCTATTTTTGGAACTGTCAACACTAGAATCTGTCCTAACTAGTGCTTGGCAGTTGCCAAATACAAGTGAACAACTAAACATCGTTATAAACAGTTAATAACTTTCAGCAACCAATATGAACTTAGAAATACCGTGATCACTGAGTGTTTGGAACTGCCAAAGGTAGAATCAATATCACTAGCAATTGACCATTGCCAAATTAAACTGGACATCCAGACTTCATGTCATGGTCATTCGACTTATAAACAGATACAACTATCTACAAACTTGTACTGCGAATTCAAACAAACATAGAAATACTGTGATCATAGAATGCACTTGTGTTTGGAACAGTTAAGGCCAGAAGCTATTTAACTTGTGGTTGGCAGTTGCCAAATTAAAGTGAACACCCATACGTCCCAGTTTGATTTTATTATAAAATAGTTGAATTTGATGTGCTTTCATAGCTTCGTAAAAACTGGAGAGTTCGTTATTGCTTAATATCAATAGTACTGATACTTGATGAGAATTGTGAAAGCGAAACATGGCAGTACCATCAAAATGAACAGTGCTAATTACAATCTCATCAGCACTGAAGCCTTTAACACTACAACCACACTATTGAGATTGAGAGTCATTGTAACAGTAATACCTAAACATCAGGGCTTGGAATGACCAATGACAAAAAACGCGGAAACTTTGAAACTTTTACGGCCCAAATCATGCCCGATAACCATCCTTGAAATGGTCAATGTGACAAAAAACCGGGAGGACTAAAAAAAAAAAAAAACGTTACCACCATCAGTAGCATGCGTCTGCGTCCTTTTAGCTCGCCCGTCCACTCCCAACCCACACATTTTTGGCTGCAGAGCGGTAGTATTTGTCACT
>NMRA01000153.1:192433-251892 GCA_002633005.1 Phoronis australis
CTTCTCATGATGGTAATTCGATTCGTGAGGAGATCAACAACTCTCTAAAATTGTATAGCAACTACAACCGTAAAAATATGACAATCATTGAGGATTCTTAAGTGCTTGGCACCAGTAATATTGATAAGCGATGAGAAGTGTGAAAGCTACTCATCACACCGGATTGTGCTAGCCTGTTTTTTATCAGCTATCCACAACCTTGTGTAATGAACAGAGTCCACTAGTTAAGAAAAGATGGCAATAAGGTATTGCTTAAATGAAGACTAATTATGAATGATGAGATTAATAGCCTGTCAAGCCTAAAAATTAACATCCACAGAACTCATGAGGGTCATGGTGTGGTGTGAAAGCTATAACTTCTACATTAAACACAAGCATAGGAATACGATGGTCATTGATTGCACTTGTGTTTGGAATTGTCAAGGCTAGAATCTATTTAACTAGCTTTTAACAATGCCAAATTAAAGTGAACGTACACTTCCCATGATGGTCATTCCATTCATAAGCAGATAAGGTGATCATTGGGTGCACCTATTTTTGGAACTGTCAAGACTAGAATCTGTTCAACGAGTTCTTGGCAGTTGCCAAATCTAAATGAACACCCAAACTTGCCACGATGGTCATCATTTTTAACAGATAATTACTATGAACAAGTTGAAAAAACATGCCAGTATTATCAAAATGAACAGTGCTAATTACAATCTCATCAGCATTGAACATTTCAACAATACCACCAAGCTATTAAAATTGAGAATCATCGTAATATTATTTAAAAACTGAAACACTAATGATGACGATGCATGTTGAGCGCACCTATGAAAGCTACTTATTACTCTAGTTTTTGTTGCCACATGGTTATTGACTATTTACTTTTACATCCAATTTCCGAAATAAGTTAACTGTCAAAGTACTAGTGATATCACTGCAAAAACTGTCCAAGAATTTCTGCATTGAATACGAATATGGAATACAATGGTTATTGTGTGCACTTGTGTTTGGAAATGTCAAGGCCAGATTCCATTTAACTGGCTCTTAACAATGCCAAATTAAAGTGAACACATACACTTCTCATGGTGGTCATTGTATTTATAAGGAGACGACTACAAATTTGTACAGTGAATACGAACATAGAAATATAGTGATCATTGAGTGCAGTTATGTTTGGAACTGTCAAAGCTAGAATCTAATGTTAACCAGCTGTTAACAATGCCAAATCCAAATGAACACCCACACTTCTCATGATGGTAATTCGATTCGTGAGGAGATCAACAACTCTCTAAAATTGTATAGCAACTACAACCGTAAAAATATGACAATCGTTGAGGATTCTTAAGTGCTTGGCACCAGTAATATTGATGAGCGATGAGAAGTGTGAAAGCTACTCATCACACCGGATTGTGCTAGCCTGTTTTGTATCAGCTATCCACAACCTTGTGTAATGAAAAGAATTCACTAGTTCACAGTTGACAAAACTTGACAATATTATTAAAGTGGGCAGTGCTAATTAGAGTATTATGACCACCACTGTACAGTTCAACACCACTGCCATGCTATTGAGAATTAAATTTGTGGCTAGACATGTTTTGTTGGAATTATTAAGTCTAGAAACAATATCATTTACACTTGACAATTGACTTTTGAGTGATAAATCTACCATATGAAATTCACGGAAAATTGACCGGTGTTCTTGTTGAGGTCAAGAAATTGTTGAGAATTTATTGTGCGTAGAACTACACTGGAGTGTGCCGACATTAAATCTCAGCCAGCACATCTTCAGTGCAATAAACTACACAACTGCTGGTGCAATTAGAAACACCCCACAAGACTTAAAATTTCTGTCAAAGTTGCTGTTAAAGACCCATGACTGAAACTCAATAGTTTCGTTGGTGGACGCCGAGTTACTCACCTTGACTACATTGGATCTCTGAGGAAGCTTGTGCATCATAATTCTCTGACCAGTTTTCCCACATAACTCTGAGTGTACATTGCTCAGGAAAAGAGGTGACTGATTTTGGGGTATCATTGCAGTGTTTAAATAGCCCACCAGTGTAGGATCCCTCTCTGGAAGTAACCAATCAGCAAGCATATCACGTTGTCCAATCAAGCGAAAAATGATTGGTCACAGGCATCAGTCCTGGAGAGGGAGTTCAGGCCTATTCATGGATTTAACTGGACAGGATTGCCTGGGGGATTAGTACCCACTGGGATTAACAATCAACATACAAACTGTTGGCATCTGTCTACCTCATACTGTAGCACACCTCATAATTACCTTAAATTTGTTGGGGGTAGTGTACTGAAAGTTTACTTTGAACTAGTAAATTTTCAAAAAATGACATGTTTGGTACAAATTCATGCATCTTTGTAAGGTCTTAATACTGTAGGTTATCTTTTATGTGATGAATACAACAATAACAAGGTTTTTATGGACTTGTTCTATTTCCTTGGCCATAAATTAGTTTTGAAATATTAAAGATTTGATATTTTTTATTTCTCACTGTTTTCATTTTATTTTCAAATCTGTTGGTTAAAATAATCATGTAAGATACTTTTTCGTAAATAAATTCTATCCTAAATGATTTAAACTACAGTAAATGCAAGTGTTGATTTTGCTTTTAGTAGCTTTTAAGCTAGTTAAATAGATTTATGTTTTGTGTGTCTAATAAATGAAGTTGGCATCCAAAAAGCATACATTTCATTTTAGAATAATAATCCAATCGTAATTTTCAATTTCAACATTTTTGTTCTGATCAGTATTGATTTTAAGATCTAGTGCTTCCAAGTATTGTTAGATTTGTCTCTGTTTAAAACAAATAGATGTTGGTGTTTGTGTTTTTTTATCTTTATCTTTTGTAATTTTTTCTCGTACCACAGACTAAGAATGGTGCTGTGATTTGGGCGTAATATTCATTTAATTTCTGGGTAGGTTCTTTTAGACTAGATTGTTTGCTATCAAATTAATGAGTTAAAGACACTGTTGAACTGTCAAATATTCGTCTTCTTGGTTATTTTATATCTTTACTTGGTTTAACTAAAGCAATAAAAGTGCTTGAATATATATATATACAAATCAGTAATATTCGTATCGTGATATTTTTAATCTTTTGTTACTGGACATATTGTTATCAATTTTCAGGAAACAATGTATTTTTGAATATCTTGAGTACAGAATAAAATAGATGGTCTTCCATAATTGTTTTGTTTTCATAACCCAACTTGTTGCATCATATTTATTTGTTGTGTTCTCTTCACTTAATTATATCTCGCAACTTATAAAATATGAACAAGTTCTGAACTATACTTAAAAATTATAAAATGTTATCACTGACAGTTTTTTAATTATAAATTGTAGTATTTTGTCTCTCGTTAAACTTTCACATGTTTTACTGCTGAATATAATTATTTTTATTTTCTGTTCCTATGTGGAAATGATTTTGTCCATGAAATTAGTCCTGCTTGTTTTTGTTACAAGATGCTTTCTGAATTTAATTTTTTGGTAATTCTCTTAAATCATGGCCTTGTATTTGTTGAGTGAATGGGTGTAATATTGTTTTAATTTCTGGATTGTTTTTTGGGCTATAATTGATAGCTATCAAAGTAACCAGTAAAAGACTGCTGGTTGGTCAAAATATATTTTTTCTTGGATTATTTTGGAAATAAAACCACCTAGAAATTCATAACTACTGTTTAAGATTTACAGATTTATAATATTCATGCCATTAATTTTAATCTTTTCCTACTGAATGTATAATTATCAATTTACAGAAAACCCTATATCTTTAAATATCTCAGCACATGATAAAGTATATCATCTCCCGTGTTTTTATGCAAGTAACCCAACTTGCTGCATCATTGATATTTATCTGTAGTGTTTTCTCCACTAAGTTATGTCATGGTATAAGTTTTTAAGGTGTAAATTTATGTTGTTAAACTTTCACATGTTTCACTACTGAATGTAATTTATGTTTATTTTCTGTTGGTTGTAAGATGTTTTCTGAATTTAACATTTTCCTACATTACAGTGTGAAACAAAAAGAAACAACATGCCTAAAAAGCAATTAGTAAAGCACATTTTTTTTCTTTTCAATTATACTGGGCAATCATATTTTGAAGACCCAGTGTTTTTGATTTAAGACAGTTAAACTGATGCATGATTTAAAAGATATTTTTTACCACAGCACTTTTACAATTTTTACCCTATCTCCCTTATCCAAATAACCCAATTCCCCTAACCATGTCTTTTCAAATTTGTTCCTTGTTGTTAAATTAAGGAGGTTCTCTATAACCTGTTTGATCTATTGACTGGTATGGTGAGGGACATTATCCCACTCAGTGATTTAACTAGGCAGGGTTACCCATGGGGATTAGTGCCTGCTGGGATAAACTGCCAACTGGTGGTGTGTAGTTGCAGCTGTCTATTTCATGCTGTTAACCTGAGAATAGTTTCTTTTCATTTAAAAAGGTGTAGTTAACAGCACCTTGACTAATAAACAAGCTATTGTTAAGAATTGTTTGGTGTTTATATACATGTCAAGATCACTCTTATGTTTATTATGTTTGTATGGGTATGGTATCCTGATGATTGTGGCCTGTTGTACTGGACATCCAAGTATCAATATTCAACAGGAAATTTTAAATGGGCAAAAGAATTAATTTGGTTTATCATGTTGCCCTAGTGACGTAGTTGTAGGTTTTTGTGTGCTTATCTTGGCAGAGTGTAATTTCTAAACTGAAAAATTATTAAATCCGTCTAGTATATCAGCTCCTATTTGAATACCAAGTTCAGTGAGATGGCTTCAGTATCAGTATCTTATTAGAACCATTGCAACAAATTTATTTTAGTAAAACATATTATCTCTAGTACATGTTTTTGTGCATTTAGTAAAGGGCAAGTGAAACTTAGACTTATTTTTTGTCAGTGCACTATGGGGACACCTATTTCTATGGATTAAGCAATTTTTTGGTTTTAATATTTTAGGTTACATATTGGTGAAAGATCTACTTTTTAGTTTTGTTTATTGCTCACAGAGTATCACGCATGTAGTATTGTTTTTATTTAAATTTCTTGAATATTTGAAAAATATGTATTTGTGATTATTGAGCTATAAGTATGTATTCTAGTAAAATTCATGCTGAGAAAAATACCTTGGAACAGTAGGGCAAATTAACTTTATTTGTAAATATTAATTGAATAAGCTGCATTATTTTGCAAACACTCACATTGTATATCTATCCCTAATAACTAAACAATAAATAACAAAAAGATTTTAAATTGTAATGTAACTCTGATACACCTTATTTTTCATATTATTGATTTGCTCTCCATAGTGTATAAAAAATTCCCCACGATTCTTAAGTTCTGAGTTTGCTTTTAATGCAAGTTGTTTGTTACACTGTATCAGGGCACACAAAATTGGAAACAATTTTTTTTAAAATAGGAATTCAGTTAAAAGCCTGTCTTTTCAGTGGTATTAATCAAATTAATCTCGTTTTGAAGGCCTAGCTTGTGCGTTGCAGCAGTTACTTGGATTTTTATTATTCATTTCCATCCTATTTCAGTGGTTAAGTGTTAAAGATATGTAGGACTTTATTGACATGTCTTTAAATTTAGCTAAATATCTACAATTAAAGTATAGCATTTAATTCAGAAAAAGTGATATTTTCTGTAAGCAGAAATTCATTAGGATTTAATTGTTGACTTTATACAAATATATGCTTATTGTTATTGTCTCTCCATAGTCATTCAAAAGTGGGTGAGAAACATTCCTTATAGTTTCTTGAAATGCATAACAGGTAGTATTCATTTTAAAGCTTTGTATGAATCCATTCAGCCATTTCCGAGATATGATCTTCAGAAGTGCCAATTTTTTACATTTTTTATGTAGTTTTACATTACCTTAGTATTGGGCATCCTCTTTGATTTGGTTGCCAGATCAAGGTAATTTTGTAAATGTTTAGTACAACAAGTTTAATGTCTAATACTTGGATTTAAGTCCAGAAAATGCTATTTCAGGGGGTAAAACTCCGTATTTGATTGAAGACAAATGCCTTTTTCTTATGACAATTTAGGGATTATTTTAAACTATTTTCCCAATAACTTGTATTGAAAATTATTAACTGGACCCCAATTTTTACATAGTTTTTTATCTATATTGGAAACTGAAGAAATTTTGCTGTAATTTGTTTGCTTGATAAAGTTTTGCCCCATCCCTGGATTCAGCTAAGCAAGGTTACCTGTGGTGGATTATCCCCTGCTATGATGAACTGTGACTAATTGACAGGTGACATACTGACAACTCCTGGGAATTACCCTTCAGTTGAAGAAGGTGTTGTATATTAAAAATTGACATTGAAACAACAAACTAAACAAGAATGACAGGTTCCCTGTCAACCTGTAAATCATATTCTTCTTTATTTTTCTTTGGAATGACTAAGTGTCCTAGTTTTCAATGATTATCTTGTCATTATGCAAGATTATTACAAAGATAATGATTATCTTGTCATTATGCAAGATTATTACAAAGACAATTGGCTAATGTGTGTAGTTAAGTGGCAAATATTATTTGTCAGAAACCTCTTCTCTTACAGTATATTTTTCTTGTTCATTAACCTATCATATAATCACTAACCATTATTTTTTGTATGAAATTTACAAAGTCTATTTTTATTCTACTGGCTACAAAAGCATGTCTGTAATTTTCTAAGGTCTTTTAGCTAATAACTCCACTGTCAAAAATGAAGTTGTCATAATTCTTTGACAAAAAGCAGTCTTAATTTTTGACAATTAAACTGTTGGGCTGGAAGGACTTAAAAGAAAACTCCAGATACTGTTTTGTAAGTAATGAAATAAGGAACTAGAATTTACAAGTTCGGTGTGAAAAAAATGTTTTAAAAATTCAGCATCTAAATGAAAAATCCTGTTTTTATAAAAAATGTATAAAAATGGAATTCATTGCACATAATACAGGGCTTGGAATTTTCCGCGGAAACGCGGATTTCCGCTTTTTTCAAATGTGCTTTCCGCTTTTTTTTATTTTTTCGAGTAAAAAAATCGGATTTGATGTAAAATTTCCGTGGCAAATTCCTTTCTTACCACGGCGTTGCAGACGACGTTCACCTTGAAAAGCGGAAGTTGCTCTTTATGTTTCGGAGGAACGTAAATTGTCAACATTGCCGGGGCACCTGGGACAGCGTGGTGGGATTTTCAATGGCGTCTCGTGTTATTGTTAAGCGCGGCACCAATACTACCGCTCTGCAGCCAGAAAGTGTGTGGGTTGGGAGTGGACGGGCGAGCTAAAGGGACGCAGACGCATGCTACTGATGGTGGTAACGTTTTTTTTTTTTTTTAGTCCTCCCGATTTTTGTCGGGGAAAGGTTCACATTGACCATTTCAAGGATGGTTATCGGGCATGATTTGGGCGGTAAAAGTTTCAAAGTTTCCGCGTTTTTTGTCATTGGTCATTCCAAGCCCTGATAATAAGATCCTGCGGGTTATTTAAGAAATCTGATAGTTTGTGCAAGACTTGGAATTTTCCTCTTTTTTAAAAGGATTTCCTCTTGTTTGATTTCCAATTTCTTCTTTTTGGCTCTTTATCATTATTTTGACTTGATTCATGCAAAAATGTTTATTTCAGTTAAATTTTACGACACAAAATATGTATCTTTCACACAAGCCCATTTATTTGTGGAGCGATACATCACCCGGGAGATTTTCCTCTTTTTTGTCATTGGTCATTCCAAGCCTTGTTGGTATGTTAAATATACTATTATCTTGAATGGGTTTACGCTCGAGCTTCTGAAAAATTATGAAAAATATTCCAGTCATCAGCTGTGAAACCGAACTCAAAGGGAGAGGGGTAGCCAATATTAGAAATATCTGTGGGCATTGTTGAAAATTTATGTATTAATATTTCAAAAATATTGATTGTTAACTCAATTAAAAAGAATGGAATGCTCTTGTTTTTCCTGCATTTAACCTGATGTAACAGTATGGTTTGGAATACAAAAGGACAAAAATGTGTCAGTGCTACTGACATATAATCAATGTTATCTTTTTTGAAGAGCTTGTGTCTTCCACCATTTTTTAAACACAGTCTATTCTAAAGTCCCAGTTTGCTGATTCATTGTTACACCATGTTGAGGAGATACAACTCTTGGCCTTGTCATTGTTAATTCTAAGTCATTGCTAAAACTTCACTGCAAGATAATATGAGATGCACGTGCGGCACAGAGGTCTGTGCTGGGTTGCATGAAACAGTCCCAAATAGGGACTCGACTAAGTTGCCTAAATCTTTGACCTATCTGTGTCTTTGTTAACTCTCAGATGGAATCTTTTTCTACCATTTCATCTTTAATATGACCTCCTCATCCTGAGCCCTGAATTCAATGAAAACAAATAGGGACTTAGTCCTTAAGTTAGGAGTGTTGCATGAAAAGATCCCCAAATAGTTTCATTAATAATGCCAATTCAGTGTTGAGTTCACTCTCAATTTTTTTATCAAAGTCAAAAGTTGACTACATAATGAAACTAAAATAGCAGAAGAAATGACAATCGGTGTTTTCACAAGTCCACAAATATGCAGTAGATTTAGGGAACTTAGTTGAGTCCCTATTTGGGACTCTTTCATGCCACCGGGCACTGATGAGTAATATGAGTGTAGATACTGATGAGGGATACATGTGTTTCTTTTTCCTGTTTTTGCTGTAGCTTAACCTTGCTTTGTCTCTGCTGCAAGCCAGAATTAACTATATCTCAACTGTTGACATGGACATTGCGAAGCACGCTTTTTACTGTAATTTTCTACCTATTTAACTCACATTCATGTATAGCTGTCAAGAGATTTTTTGTTCAATGTCTCAAGAAAATTAAATATAAAATTTTGTCCAATTATTGGCTTGGTTTTTACAATGTAGATATTTAAAACAAAATTTTTCTCAGCGAGTTGTGCGCCCATATTTCTTGTTAAATAGCCTCAAAATCGTGCCCAATGCAATCTTAGAAGGGTTGGCCTTCCTGTTGAGTTGGCGACATTTCGACATTGCTTTTTATTTGCCAATGCCCTCGTCAGTTTGAGAGAGGAATAACTTTTCTGTCAGGAAATGGAAAATTTGCGTCGCTCAGTAACCCAGTTTAGAATTTGTGTTTTAGAGCAGCTTTAAGGGATAATTTTCCTTTAATTTTCTTAAGGAAAATATTAAAAAGTCTGACTCCTAAAAGTGCTTTCATAATCTTAGACAACTTGGTTCTTACAAAATTGTGAAGTGGACCAAAGTCTGGAGGGTACTGTATGCTGTCTGGTGTGGGAAGCTACAGAAAGTTCCACTGATAAACCTGTTTGATCTATTCACTGGTATTGTCAGGGGGTTATTAACCCATTCATGGATTTACCTGAGCAGGGTTGCCTGTGTGGATTAGTACCTGCTGGGATAAATTAGCCTCAGTCTAGGTGTTGGCACTGCACATTTCATGCTACTAAGCACTGGGTAATTGATTATCTTACACTTCAACAGCTCTGCTTAATGATGGTTGGCTTTAATAATGGGCCAATGAAACTTACTGTAATGAGGCTTAGAATTACATGTCAACTCAGTCATAGCTCATTGTTGTAGCTTGCCTGTGTTTTCTTGGAGTTTTCACAAGGTTATTAAGGACTTTGGAAAAATTGACCAATTTTGGCCAACTTCAGAACATGATATCTCAGATACAGCTGGTTGAAGCCTTCAGATACTATAATTTATGCACTGTTCTTTAAAATGTTTGTGGGCATTAGGGGCTATAAAGAAATAGGACTTTAAGGATTTTATGAAAGAACTAAAAAGTTGCATAAAACCAAAATTTTACAGCATTTTAGAAATCCATTACGGCATTTTTGAAATTTCATCTGGACATTTATTTCAAATAAAATTTGGTCGTGTTAGGGATACCAGTGTTTTACTTAGATTATATTCCTTGTGTTAAGTTTTACTAAATAGACATGGTGAGATGAATCGGGTAATGTATTACTGGTGTTAAGTAGAAAATGCTATGTTGAAGGGCTTTCTACTTTCTGAATATGTGTTCTTTTACTTAATTAAAATTGCTGATATTGTCTATATACACACACTTGTTGATAAGGTCCAAAGAATGTTGATATACTCAATTTTGTTGTTTTTTGATAAAGCTACTGTTTCTCACAACAATTGTTCATTAAAACAAATAAAACAAAGTAAAACAAAAGGAATCTGTGAGACTCCTGGTAACGACAATTTTACCTTTTCTTGATCTCTGTCTCACAACAAACTGGGCCAAATTTTTGTAATTTCGCGAGAACAGCAGTCGATTATTAATGTTGTTACTGTTAATGTTGATCTGTATTATTATTGTTACTTCCGTGTGGCGTCTCAGTTTTATCATTTTGAAATGTCTAAATTTGTTATTTCATGGGTCTTGTTTTATTTGCTCACTGTACATATTTATGCTCGAATTTATTGTATTTTATATTTCACCTAATATGTATCATATAATTAAATGTTGTTTTTGTTCGAGATAAAAATTGTTCCTGTTGTGACATTTCTTTTTGGCCCAGCAAACATAATAAATCTTAAATAAACAAATAAAAAAATAGTTACAAAATTTAGTAGTCAACAGTGAGGACTATTTGCTGTTGTGAACATCATATACTTCTTTATTTGACTAGTCATCTATTGTCTGTGAATCTGTTGTGATATTGAAGCCTTTTCTGTTTGTTTAATGGTATCTTCATATGGCTTCACCATGTTACTTACAATGTAGATATGTTGGGCCTTAATAAGTCTTGGCATCACCCAGTTACATACAGTGGATGGAAATTTGTATGTTTGTTACACGAGTTAAATCTTGGCTTCATCTAGACTTACACTAGAGGACAATTAGTGTGTTATGTTATAGGTAAATCTTAATTTAATATGGATATCTAACATGTATTTTTCTTTACAAAAGCATTTTCATGATTTCAAACAGGTGATTTCTCCTGCTTGTTTGGTAAAGTTGTGGATACAACCCCCAAGTTTCTAACAAAATAATTTCAGCATGCATGAGCTGTTTCCCTATTCAGTGTCATCATAAGGTGCTGTATCCCAATTTCTGATTTAACTATGCATGGTTACCCATAGGGGATTAGTTCCTACTGTGATAACTGGCCAACAGATTAGGTCCTCAGGGGAGCATTTGATGTTGTGAACTATGGATTAATTGTCTGTCACTTAAAGAAAGTTGGTTTACTGAATGCTGGCCTTTGAAGCAATAAATTAACCAGTGTGGAATATAATTTTGATTTTATTCTTCTGTGGATGGGGTAAAATCTCTAGTCTGGGGCAGTCCCTAAAATTTGGGACACCGAAAATCAAGCCGTAATTGAATCTCATTGATTCTGAAAATTGGGACATAGTAAATTTTTCAGTTTTCTCAAATATTACACACACGCTTTGTGTCAATAAAATTTGGTAATTGACTGCAGGTCACAAAATTGTTGAAAATAGTAGCCAATGTCACATATTCCTGGATCCCCATATAGTGTGTAACAACATCCAGTTGGATGATTGTGTGTCGGCGAGTGTAATTCTTGGAAAAGATGATATTGGCTATTTCTAAAATTTGGAAACTGCTCGACCTTAAGCCAAATAGGAAATTTTTGACTGTACCGACTCACTCTGTACGAAAAATAAAGAAAGTGACATTTCAATGCATGTTAAATAAAAAGTCTTCCTTTTTTGTTTGAGTCATACCTGTTGCCCGCTCACTTATTTCACATAGCAGTAAGTGAAAAAATAACATCAGGTTTCTATTTTTCAAAGACAGATTGCTCAGCGCGAACCAAGCCAGTAATAAAATAACATTTTCTTAATGTTTTAGTTTTGTTGGAATTTGATAAAAGAGATTTTCCGCTTATCTGCCATATTGTATGCTAAACATATGAAGAATTATCATATCAATAATTGAAAATAAAACTGATATCCTGTAAAACTCATGCATAATGAAATCACAATTTGGCAGTGAATTGACTGTTTATGTTTTTTGTGAACAGTGTGTTTTCTCTAAGCTAAGGACAATGTCTTGATGAGCCTGGCTGGTGACCGACAGACGGAAGCAGGCGACTTGTTCTAACCCATGCCTCGATTGTGTCCCTGTCCTTACGATTCTTAACCAGATTGAACAACAGTTAGTCGGTTCCCACTTGTTTTTTCTCCCGTTTTGTGTTCGTACTGAGAACTGCCTTGGTGTGACATGGCAATTGAAGCACGGGTTACTGAAAAGAGATTGACAACAAACTGATAGAATGAAATTGATATTTTTTATTTTTCGATTACCGTAATTCTTCACTTATTTTAAAGGCTGAATACTTTGCTTCAAATGATAATTTTGACAAAATAAAATTTCACCCCTACCATATTGTGGGCTAAGTAGCTGAAGAATTACGGTTTCTGTACGTTGTTTCAAATAATCAAACTTTTGTTTGAGTTTGCTTTATGTCCAGAATGAGTTCAAAGTAAGATAAAATAAGAATGAGCCAGTTTATTCATCTAAAAAGTAACACCTATGAGTGCCATTTCTATAACAGTGTTAACCATAGAAAACAGAAAGCGTTGATTTGCCCTATTTCATGACTCAGTTTTCTATGATGCGTCGTAAAATTAAATCAACAATTGACATTCGCCCTCTTCTGAAGCCTGATGTCCCGAATTGATGCCTGTACTGTATTACAAAAACAGCGATGACATTAACTAAGAACTACACAGTTCAGAACATTCACTTTACTACTTTCAGGAAGTGCTTTGATATGCACAAGTTGTTTATATAAATGACATTGCCATTAAATGAAGTTCATTATATAAATTGCAGGAGTCGATACCCTTTGCGGTGGTTGGCTCGAACCAAATCATTGAGGTTAAAGGTCGTAAGGTGCGAGGTCGCATGTACCCTTGGGGTGTGGTTGAGGTTGAGAACCCTGACCACTGTGACTTCATCAAGCTGAGGACGATGCTGATGTAAGTATGATATGTCGACAGCTGTCTTCATCGGACCACTTGTGTAAAACCTGTAATGTAGTTGTGTACAACATTAATACTATAGCACCAAATCAAATGTATTTCCATGTTCAAATTTTGTTCCACAGCTCCCTCTGCAGACAAAAGTTTTGAAAAGTTGTGGGCATTCGCAGTGATGTTAGAGGTCCTTGAAAATGAAATGTGTCTTTGGCAATTGTTTTTGTACAGAATCGGTGAGATTTACCGTACTCTTGTTATGTCAGTGGGAGCTTGAAATCCATGAGGTGCCGCAAATAAAGTTAGAGAAATGCCTGCATTCAGGAAAGAACATGGGTCCCTTATCACACAACACCCCTGTGGTGATGAACTACTTTCTGATCTCAATCTATTCATCAGATGTCAAGTAAAGGGACGTTGGTGAATATAGAGTCACCCATTGTACATTTGACCTTGAACTTGGCAGTGTAAGAGACATTCATTAATCTTGAAGGCTCTGACACACCAATCTTTTTCTCAGAACGTGTGCAAGCCCATCATAATAGTTTGATGAAATGGGTTGGAGACGGGCAAAAATGTCCAACTTTGCCCAAAAGCTTGCCTCAAGTAGCGCATGGTTTTTATTCTGAGATTGAACTGCACTTAGTTGGTTGCAACTATGTTCACAAGATTGTGCTGAGAACTACCTTGGTGTGACGGGGACCCTAAGTGGTTTCACCATCTAGCATCACTGTAAAACCTCCCCACTTTAAGACCCGATGTGGCCTACAGCTGAATTTTTTTTCGTTTTTTTGTTGTAAAATATATCGGCAAATGAATACTTAACTGTGTTCAAATTTTTTGTGAAGTCTACAATGATGCTAGAAAATGTTTGAAAAACTAATGGGCACTCAAGACAATGTAAGAAGACCTTGAACTATGAGAAAGTGGTAGTTTTGGCAATTATATTTGTCCGAAATTGGTTACGTTTAACTGTATTTTTTGTGGTTATGATCGCATAACCTGTACAATTAGCGGAAAATTTTGTTTCTAATTCCTTGTTCCACTCTGCTGATTTCAATGATTATATTCAGTAGTTATAATTTACTTCTTGCATTGAATTCTGCGCATGTTGACTTAATTGAAACAAAGTAAAAAGTTTGAAGGTAATTTTACAAGCTGTTAGCGTAGTCGGAAATTAAAAAAGGCTTCTGTCGTAGAATGTTTTAAACCAGTAGTGAACCACTCAAAGTTGAACTTTCCTGTTTAGTTGCAGTGCCACCTGATGGTGTTACAATATTAACCCTCTTGCTGCCAGAGCCCATGGTGACCCACATAACCTCCAGTGCCAGGCATTATAAAGCACCTTCTAGTGGCCATGTTACGAACTACTAACTTGTGCTTTAATTAATCATTTTTCAAGTGATGATCATTATTTTTCAAGTTACCATTGATACTGTGAGTAGAGCATAGATTTATCTTGTTGAGTACATTTCAGTTATCTAAAACATATTTGTTTTTTCAGAGTAGGGGCCTTGGAATCAAAAGACCCGTGGATAAAAATCTAAACATGCGTGTATTTTGGTGACAAAAATCAATTTATATGCTTCATTAACTATTTTACAAGGTCTTAACTTGTTTTTCTTACGATTCAGAAAGTATCTGTGGACCTGGACAAGAACTAACAATTTTTTTCTAGGTTTAACACCAATAAACGATATTGATAAAATCAAGGTCTAATTGAAGAAAATCATTGAACTCTCAGTCTCTCACATACTTTTACATGTTTATTATTTGAAAAACTGAATCAACAAATTCATTTTATGAACATATATACATGTTTACAAAATTAACAAGAAGTTAGAGTATAAGAATAAACAAGTTATTTTAATAAAGTAACTGATTTAGACACAAGTAACAAGTTCAGTCCTTTTTTCACAAGTGTTCAGTTCAGTCCTTATTACTCAACATTGTTTACAAAATGTAACAAACCATTGATCAACAGAAACTTATTTTGTGACATAACTAATAAAACAAAATCGTTTGAAATATCGTGGAAGTGTTCTAATGATAATGTACAAATGGTTTTCACAAGTCCGATAGATATTTGAAAGGCCGTCACAGCACGGATATCGTCCGGTGACACGGGAGCCCAGCCTTGCAAACACGAGTGTCACGATAACGGCTGGCTTTTCGCGAGTATTGATCCGCGAAAATGTTCGTCTGGGTGCAAATCATCCTCATAAAATCCTTATTGAAGAAAAGTTTGAAGTAGTTAACAGGTTTAGTACCCACTAAAATCACGCGAATCCCTGGATCTTCAGTGAACTCAGACACTACGATCGAACAGGTAAGTTACTTGTGTCAGCCACCCATTCCTCGGGTAAAACGTCGCCACCGTTCTCAAGAACGGCATCCAAGTCAGCGTCCCTCATAAATCTTCTGAAGTAAAGCCTTCATACTCCTTGTCTCTATCAAAATCGTTCGTAAAAATCGTATAAACCGCATCTAAATAACTATCGTCAAACTCGTTCGCCATGTTTACTATCTCAATACGCGTGGTTTTTAACTCGCGAATCACGTGCGCTTTGACATCGTTGGAAGCCAAATTTTTCACTGAATGCTTAGTAAAACTAAATTTGATTGGCTTAGCCACATTTTCTTGTGGGTGTGCCTTCAAAACCGACGCCAATTGGCTAAAATCTGAAGGGTACCTTGAGGCTGTTTTCTGGGTCACATGGTCGCAAATATGCGACTACGGCACTGGCAAGGGATAAAGTTGTTGTCGCAGAATTGCGACCACGGCAGTAAGAGGGTTAACATGAAGAGTCAGTTAGTTGTCCACAGAAAACAAAAGCGATATCATTTTGTTCTTTTACTCCACGGGTACTAAGGATTCATGCGAGACATTTTAATTTAGGCCATATCCTTATAGGTGAAGTGTAGGACTATGTGCCTATATT
This sequence comes from Phoronis australis, assembly GCA_002633005.1. NCBI lineage: Eukaryota > Metazoa > Phoronida > Phoronidae > Phoronis > Phoronis australis. Next base: position 208,375 of record NMRA01000153.1, read on the forward strand.
TGAGACAAATCGGTAAACATTTTCTTTGAAAATACGCGTTATCATGAATTCAACTGAATGGGTCTAAATACATGAATACACTGTTGTATAATATTGTGCTCTATGTTATTGAAATTCAGCACGCACATGCAAGATCTGCAGGAGGTCACTCAAGAGATCCACTATGAGAACTTCCGCTCAGACAAACTGGCTGGTGGTGCTGGCGGCGGCGGCGGCGGCGGTGGTGGCGCCACTCGCAAGGCAGGGTGGGTACCATTCTGTGTGACTCATTGTGTAGTGTATGTGCAGTAATATAGAGGTCTCTGCCGCTGTGTTGTCTGTGATAGGCTAATCCGTGGTGTCAGATAACCATGTGAAATTGTTACCATAGCTTGATGTTTCATCTGCAGCCAGCTTATATATACTTTTCAATTTTAATTCTGCTGTTTTGCAATACTTTCCGTGTTCACTTGGTTAATTTCCATGCTGCGGTGGTACTATAGTACTTAATGCTTCAAATCTGTTATTTGTATTAATATACGCTGTTACATTTCTGCTTGAATGCACTTGAAGTTCTGTTCATAAGTAATGCACGACCCAACTGTTTTGAACACACTATTTCACTCACCAATGCTTCCAAACGGCCACACACCTGCGTCACATACCTTGATGGTCTGCTGACTGACTCAAAGTGCATGAAGTACACAGCTTTTCAATCCACCCTGTAAGTGCTTTTTCGCTTGGAGCTCTTGTTGCTGATGCCAAGTCAAACTGATGTAAAGGATATTTCAAAGAAAGTTGTTTCCCACCTTTGCAGTAATGTGTAATCAAATTCTGCCGTTGGTTATTGGCCCAATGCTTTCTTCTTCTTTTGGTGTTAATTTTGATTATTTGAGATTTCTATTTCTGCTTTTTATTTAATCTTTTTAACTGATGGTAATTGAGAGTCTTGGAAGCTAGGCGACAGTTTATACATTGTGACAATCAAAGCTCTGCCCTCTCTAATGGTTTTGTTTTGTTTTCTTTTTCCCACCCTGTACTGCGCTGAATTCTAAAATAATTTGGTAAGCTCTTTTTAATTTTGTCTTTTTCCTTATTGGTGATGTTTGAGTAGCGTTTGTTGTACTTAATATTAATTTGTGAATGGATTTTAAGTATGTTAATACTTCAATTATTTTGCACACAAATGATTGACAAAGTTGACATTTTTCTATTTTTCAAAACCTAATTATCTTGCTGCAAACCTGTTTTATGGTATCTTTACTGCACAAACAAAGTTACTAAAATCTCGTGATCTTCATTTTTGTTTGTACAATTTCACAAAATAGATAATTTCACGTCTGTCATTTTGTGTGCTAAATAAGGTGAAGACTTACAGCCCTAGGGAGTCATTCAACTGAAAGAGTGTCTCTGCTTGTTACAGCAAAAAGTCCAAATGTCTACCATTCTGTTTTTCTACAAACCAAACAAAGTCTAATCACCAGTTTCTGCTGCGTATGTCTGCTCGGCATTTATTCAAATTTAAATTGCTTTTGCGGTACACATGGACCCAGTGTCCTGTGGAACTATTGTTCAGAAAGAACCATTACATTTTTACCAGTTCTGCAATGAGTCTTTTCTGAGAGAAAAAGAAAGGCGGATTTTTGTCCCGGTGTCCTTGGCGTCGCCTCTCACTGTACAGTGTAAGTTTGGCTGAGGTTTGTAAGATTTCATGCCTGCCCAGAATATCAGATAGTTCTGGTCTGTTCCTCGACTCATTTTGAGAACTACACTCATCAATTAAAATATACTTGCCCACATCAATTTCAGCCAAGCTATGGTGTTCTTTTTGAAAAGCTTCACAAAGGCACATAAGTAACAGTTGAGTTGCCATGATTTGCCAAAGAAACAAAACAAATCCTTCATCATTTTTGCTGGCAGATTTTCTTTTTTTGAAAAGTGAACAGCTATAAAATACGGCATCATCGCCTTATTTTCAAAAAAGCAGACTAGAAACAACTACGCTTTTTTGGCCTTGCAGACCTTATCTGAGAGTATGCGCCAAAAAGCCACTTATCTCATAAATTTGGAAATTCGCAAGTGGTCTAATGCTACTCAGAACAGCAACATCTTGTGCCGGACATAACAGTCGAATGGCTCTGAGGTTGAGGACTAAATGATGATGACACTTATGCACTGTAGACTAGAGATCCCCCAAACTGATAATTTACTCTCGTCCTTCATGTTGGTCTACCAAACGTAGCACCCTGCTTACCTCTTCTTGTTCCATCCTTGTGAGACAGCATCATTTGATAATTAAATGTGTCAGAGGACAAATGTGTTAATGTGATCAATACGCAGATTTTTTTGTAATTAACAGTATGAACTTCTGCTCAACATTATTTTTTAAGGCAATTGTCTGCATTGGTTACCAAGGATAAAATTTGTGAAATGATATTTTAAGCATTAATTGTAGACTCATAAAACTGTTAAGTGCTTGATTACCACAGAAAGTTACTATGTGCACTGAAATGATGCCCAGGTGACCAATTTTTTCAGCAAGAACCTAACTTGCAAATTATATTTCTTTATTCTACTGGGTTATGGTTTAACATATTTTTGATTTTCATTTTAAAAGGCCTTACAGCTCGTGAATTTCGCTGTCAAAAAGGAAGATATCAATATTTCTTGAAAAAGACGGAAGTCTTGAATTTTGACAGTCGAGCTCTCCAGCTATAAGGCCTTCAAAGAAAATTCTAGACACGCTTTGGTAGTGAGCAGAATAAGGAAACAGAATTTGTACGGTTTCATGTTTGTGGAAAATACGGCGATCTCCATGAAAAATTGTGACTTGTAAGAAAGCACAAAATCATGTGATTGAGAACTCTGGACATTGCTTTTGTGTGCATAGTAAGATTCCGTCTGTGATCATCAAGGATTTCAAAAATACAGTTTAACTGTTAATATGTAGTGATTAAGAAATTCTATCCTTAATAACGAAGGTAAACTACAACCTTAAACTCCTTTTCAAGGGTGTTCCAGAGTGATTCAAACTTCTTGAGATATGATATATGGACTTGTCAGTGAGCTGTTCATTGTTCTTTCATGTTGTGGCACTCTTTTTTGTCCCTGAAAGAGGAAAACATGTGTTACTTTTATTTTTTCTTCTAGAATAACCATTTTACCCTTGTACCCTGGTAATTGATTTTTCGTGCATATTTACGCAGATTGACAGTTTTTGAATTCTTAATGCACTTTTCATAAGATAGTAACCATAGTAACCCTGCTACTTAATTATTTGTTGCATATTTTAGTTGAATATTCCATTGAAAAAGAGTCTGTTCAAACACAGTCTCCTATAAGTTTGAGCCTCTTCATAGTTACACTGTTTGTTCAGTTTATGCGTATTAGTTGACTAAGCCTGCATGACGTAGTGCATGTTAGATTTGCATGTCAGTAATTCCCAGTAACTTGGATTATATAATGTGATGTATTGTGTTTTTGCAGTAAACGCAGATCTGAGAACTTGGACAAGGAAGAGAAACTGAGTGAAAAGGAGAGACAGCTGAAGGAGAAAGAGGAGGAGGTAGGTTGAATGGGGGGGGGCAAGGTGTAAGAAATGAGGGTCCTGGCATTGGACTTGTTGGTGCTCGTGTTATGAAGTGGGGGTCCCTACATTGGACTTGTTAGTTCTTGTGTTATGAAGTGGGGGCCCCTACACTGGACTTGTTAGTTCTTGTGTTATGAAGTGGGGGTCCCTACATTGGACTTTTTAGTGCTTGTGTTGTGAAGTGGGGGTCCTTTTTGGCCCCGCCACTCGTAAATCATACTCAAATTGGCCACCACACACCTAATCATGACGGGGAAACTTCACTGCCACACAAAAATCGCTACTAAAAATGATCGCTAGTAAAAATGATCGCTAGTAAAAATGATCGCTACTAAAAATTATCGCTAGTAAAAATGATCGCTATTAAAAATGATCGCTAGTAAAAATGTTCGCTAGTAAAAATGATCGCTAGTAAAAATGATCGCTAGTAAAAATTATCGCAGGTAAATTGATTGCAGGTAAAATGAATCGCAAGCAAAATGAATTGCAAGTAAAAATGATCGCTAGTAAAAATGATCGCTAGTAATTATGAATAATTACAAGTCACACGGCACCTTTCGCCGTTTGTAGATCGAAAGGGAAAAATAATAATTTTACAATGGGATCTTGCATTGTGCCCCCTGTCAAACATATTATTCAATCCCCAACCCCATTTCGTACCCTGTTTCTGCCTTGTTATTCGACAATGCATATAAACTTAATACAGCCGGGGACCAGGCAGCGACCTCGATACGAATTTCCTAAAATGGGAAAGTGCCAGGGCTTGCTAATGAAGTAAGAAACAATAAGATTTCTGCTTCATTCATTTTATCGTGTCCGAATTTACAAAAGACATTGTGAATTATACTGTAGGGCGTGACATCCAACTGTTTAATCAACCATAGCCCTGCGCCAACATGACGGTATTGAATGTTAACCAGTCTCAGATTCGTCTGCATGGACTGGATTATACATCGTCTGCTACGCCGGCCAACGCCAATCCACTATCACTGATTTATGTTTAGGAAGACGATATCAAAGGAAGTTTTGTTACACGAATTAGTTTATTACGTCTAAAAATTTCACATATTTTTTGTTCTATGTTTGTTACTTTGAGGATAATTGAATTTTAACACTGTTTTTTTGTACTCAAGTGCGACAGAGATCACACTATGCCGGACACTTCATTGCCAATTTGTCTTGCGAATTGTCCTTTACCCAGATACTTCCACTACATCATGCTAGGGTTAGGGTCTTGTCTATAATGAGCAAACTGCAACCAATTACATGTAATTTCCAAATTTTGCCTGGGGAATGTCTCCCAACCCCCCCCCCTGATGGGAGGATCTCACTTCATCCCATGCTCGCATGTGGCACCAGGTTCCACATCCGCGTCGAATGTTCACCACCACGCTCCTTTCGAAACCCAGACAATAGGGGGATCCCACTTCTCATATTCACGTGTGGCAACGGGCTTTGCACCCCATTTTGGCCATTTACCACCACGCTCCTTTCAAAACCCAGGGGAAACACTGCATTGGATTTGTTAGTGCTTGTGCTGTGAAGTGGGGGTCCTGACGTTGGGCTTGTTAGTGCTTGTGTTGTGACGTGGAGGTCCCGACGTTCGGCTTGTTTGTGCTCTAGTGGGAGGAGGTTATAAAGTGGGGTTCCCAGGTGTCACAACATGACATTATGTGATACTCTTGGACTCTTGGCTCCTGGCGACGGCAAGAAGGAAAGCATGACAGGTTGCTGTGATGGCGGTATGAATTTCTGTAGATTCCAATGAGGACTCCATTTTCTTTGTTGGCGTTGAAATTTCTTATTTTGTTTTTGTTACTTAATGACAACAAACTTTCTAACCAATTTCCTCAGTCCCTGCAGCATGTGTGCGATATCTGTCCAAACTGTAAACAGTTCTTGAGTCACTTACTTGATAAATGCATAACACTTATGTTTCTGAACCATTTCTTGGGAATTCCCCTAAGTGTCACCTCATACTCCCTTTCATATTCGTGCAAATTCTCTCCTTTACATGGCTATACACACGAAACCAAGTTTTTTGAACAATCAAGTCAGATAAGCATGCAGCGCATGAGTCAGAATATGATTCACAAAAACCTTTACATTACATGAGCACTGAAGTTTTTAATATGATCAGACATGGCATAAAATTACTTTTGATTTGTACTAGGGTTCTGTGTAAAATCTTTGTGTTAGGTTGTAATACCTCATAAACTAATGACTTGGGCTTTTTAACGTGGCATTAATAAGCAGAATTATCACGTTGTGACTTAAGTTCTCATGACCTGTGAATATTATATGCTCTTTATCAAAGTATGCTGGTTGATCACAAACTTCAGTATTTAGTGTATTTGTCTGCCTCTCCCTAGATCCGCCGAATGCAGGAGATGTTGGCCAAAATGCAGCGTGACATGCAGGGTCCACAGAAACGAGGAGCTCCCCCTGGTGCTCCGCAGCAGAATGGAGTCAAGTCTCACAATGTACGTATGTTGCAAGTGAAGTACTACACTGTATCAGTCCATATGTACACTTCTTTCTAGCATGCCTTCGATGTTCTAATTTACTCACATGTATTGCATATTTATTATTTGTTTTGAATATCATCTGAAATAAAACACACCAACTGCTAATACTAGTAAAGTAATTCTCCAATCAATTGGGCCACAAGTAAGTGGAAAAATTACCAAAAGTTGCAAAAAAAAAATCTACACATTCCAAAGCATGCCAGTAACTTACTAAGATTTTCTTGATCTTTATTTTTGTGATCAAGTTTGACAAAACAGAACTTCACTTTTCCACCACATTGTGTACTAAATCAGTGAAGAATTACCTACTACCACATTTTAATGTTCGCACTATACTTCTTAAAGTTGGAACTTGCCACAACTTGGGTTTAAACACGAGGCAATGTTTTAGCATTTCCCTGTTTGGTCGAGCTTTGTCTGTGACTGTAAACCTGCTTTCCAGTCAAGAAGCGATCTTCTGATTTAGACCACTTGCTGCTATAAAATTGGTCTCAAGTTATTCTTTACTTAAATGAGAAGTGATTTCTAAGTATGCAGGCTGTTTAGTATTCGAGACAAGCTCAGTGCATAAAATGAGGCTATGTGACTAGTCAGCTTGTAGAGCCTAATCTCGAGCTGTAACAATGTGTCAGTTTTTTCAAAGCCTCCAATTTGACTAAAGAACAATTTGAGACCAATATCATAACAGCGAGTAGTCTTAATCAAAACTTAAGAGCTGTATTGATGTGTGATATGGGTACTTAACATCACCTCTGACTTTTATCAAGATATTATTTGTTGGAAGATATTTGAGAAGTTCATAAAGCTTGAAGCCATTCTAGGTATTGCAAAACATGAAACTATTCACAAATCGGCCTTTCACAAAATGCCATAATTCCTGTTCATAGACTGTTGCATAGCTAGTGAAACTGACTGGGTATTTCTTTATTCTTTTCCAGATTTAGGTCCATTTGCTACTGGTGGTAATGAAAAGTATTAAGAATGATGAAGTCAGAAGCAAAGGATTTCCTTTATTGGTCACCATGGATCAGACAGCCAACCTTATATTAGAAACCAAATTCTGGCCGTGATTATCAATTTGCCTGTAGGCATAATATGTACCATTTTCTTAAATTTTGCAAAACTAAAAGAGTTTTTATACCTGTCGAAAGGAGTATCATGCGAAGTAGTGGGAAAGTTGAAAACCCCAAATAAATGCATGTTTTACAAAACTTTGTACATTTACGGCAGTGTTACATGTTGTTGACTCTCACTTACCTTTGATTTGAATTGTACTCTTTGCTTTTTGATTGATGTCGGTAAATTGAGATTCACTGCACAACTGTCACACTCTGCCTTCTGGGCATGTAACAGATTTTGGTGGTCCTTGCAAAGTATGCACACATTTGTCCATGACTAATGAAGCGCCCAAATCTTTATGAAATGTTTTGAAGTTAATAGGATTTTGACCCACTTACTGCAACATCAAAACGAACATGTATTTCATTCTATTGAACTTTTAGTGTTTGTCTCAGTGATGCCAAGTTGCTAATTCTCTTGTCATAAATAGTTATGTACTATATTCAGTTATAGTAGCTTATGCCTGTCTTTATTACTGTTGTTTTTATAATGCATAAAGCTGGTACCCATATTGAAGTTGCTGGACTTGACAAGTTTAACAAAAATAAGACGTTTATAATTCCAGTTGCTTTGTATGAAATACATCTAAACAAATCATGATCTTTGATTCAGATACAAAGAAATCCAAACAGCCACGTGCCCTTGCATTTTGTCACAATAGCCGTACAAAACTTTAATGTGGGTTCCTAGAAAAGCCGTGGTCATAACACCGCCTATGTTTGTCAAATTTTATGTATCAATTAAAAACAGACATGTTAGTTGAAAAAAATTTAAACCTTTGTGAAAACTCATAAAATCAAACAAGTCAAAACTAATCAAAGATGGTAATAAAACATGGATTCATCAAGTTTAGTAACCAGAGTTATGATCTTATCTATGCTTGCTGTTAAGGGCCTTTCATACTAATGTCGATGGTTTGGGGAGTTGTGGTCAGTATGAACGCTTAATTTCGGTCCTGGATCGAAGTTGACAGCTCTAATTATCGTCGCAGTTAAAAGGTGGATTTAACAGCGCAACGTCGACGCTGTGGTGCAGTATGAACGGTCAACTTCGGTTCCATCGAAGTTATCGCCAGGTGCTACTGTTATTGTCTACAATTTAAGGGTAGTGTAGTCGCTAATAGTTGCTTATATTTTGCTTGAATAATCACCAATTGAATTAAAAATAAGTTTCATTGTCAGTTAGCACATGTAAATGTTCCCAAATTGTCACATTAAAAAAGATCTTAGCATGCAGCGCTACCTTGCGATTACTTCGATGACAACAACGTTACCTGCCGTTTACTTTATGTTCCTTAACCCTTATCCTGCGCTAGGCGAGGTCAGCCGACAAGCCAATTATCCTACTAAAATGCGTTGGGTGTACTCAATCGCCTATAATAAGCTACGGCTAGACTGCGCAAGGAGGGTGTACTCACCCCAGGACACTGGTGTTTTTCATTCAGAAATTGTGAAAGCCCCGTATGCTGTTTATATATGTGAGCATGCGCATTCCACAGTCCATAGTTTCCTGTACATTTTTCTGATTTACAACATATGGCTGTGGTGAGTTGTTGCCGAGATATTTGAAAGTTTACGCAAGTTTTATCTTGGCTGGTGCCAAACGTGGTAAGATGACTGTTGACCAGTTTCTTGAGGAAGTGTTCATGGACTCAGATANTTTAACAGCGCAACGTCGACGCTGTGGTGCAGTATGAACGGTCAACTTCGGTTCCATCGAAGTTATCGCCAGGTGCCACTGTTATTGTCTACAATTTAAGGGTAGTGTAGTCGCTAATAGTTGCTTATATTTTGCTTGAATAATCACCAATTTAATTAAAAATAAGTTTCATTGTCAGTTAGCACATGTAAATGTTCCCAAATTGTCACATTAAAAAAGATCTTAGCATGCAGCGCTACCTTGCGATTACTTCGATGACAACAACGTTACCTGCCGTTTACTTTATGTTCCTTAACTACCGAAGCCAGTATGAACAGTTTAGTTAATTTCACAGTTAACGTCGACGCTCCGCTTAAACTGGAGTTAAGTCAGTATGAAAAGGCCTTTAAAGTACCTATGAACCTGCCTTACATCACGAAATAGCACTTTTGATTTTGGCAACTTACTATAATGAAATTGGTCTGATATTGTTTTTTAGTTAAAATTTGAGATGATATCGGGGCTTTGAAAGAACTTCAGCTTGTTATTGCTTGAGACCAGGGTCTACAAGTTGGCTTGTCATGGCATGTCATTTTGTGGGCCAAGTATGGTCTCGATGAATAATAAACAGTCAGTTCCTAGCAAATTCAGAAGTCACTTCTCGTCTGTGTAAGAGAAAAGTGGAGACCAATATTATAGGGGTAAGTTGTTTAAATCAAAAGTGCACTTCTTTTTATTAGGGCTTAAAACTAGAAACTTGTCATGGCTGACTGTTTGATGAAAAAGATAGCTAGGGACTTTGATGCTTTGTATAATTTAGTTGAACCATATTTAATGGTAGAAATTGCAAGTGTATGTCGTTTGTTATCTAATAATGTGGTGCTGTTGAACATAACTTCCAACTCAGAATTGGTGATTATTTTGTGACTCTTCTCCTTTACTAAAGTTTTCTTCCTTAAAATGCTATCTATTGCCATGTCACGCGGAAAAGGTAAACTCAAATGGGTTTCAACCTTAACTGATTTTGAAATTTTGAATTATGTCAACTTGTGTTGTGTTTGTGTATTTTAAAAGCTTTTAGTCTTTGACTTCAAATTTAATTTTCTTAATAAAAATACATCAGAAATACTCATCTAAGATATTGCTTCCTAAGTACATAGTTTAAACTTACCAGTTGTTACATATTCTTTCTATAAATGTTATTGGGAACAGACAAATGCATGGGGGTAAGCGCCATCTATAGAAGAATATGTAAAATAAACTTAAACTATTTCAAAACAGTTATGTTTCCTGAAATCTTCACTTTAACTTAACCGAGCCATAAATTGAAAATAGGATAGTAGCAGGCTAGAACAAATGTTAGATTTTAATAACATGTAGTCTACCTATTGTCTTCTTCATTATATTATTGACATTGACATTAGTAGATTTTGTAAGTAGCTGTTGCAAAAGCTTTTTGTATGATCTGACTACTACTATTGTAATAAATAATAAAATTTATACATTTAGTTCTGTTGTTCTTTTCTGTGGCTTTGGACCTTCATTGTCTTTCGCGTTCATTTTCACTAAAAAAGCACTGAGCTTGATTACCGTAGTTCCTCTCATAGCAACAGTATAGTTCCCGGGAGATGGCTCCTATTACCCCTTCCTAAGATTGATGTATCAGTGTTTGTTTTAAAGTCTCATCGATGTAGCACACAATTTGACAAACCAAATAAATATTTTATTTTTTTCATGATGGACCAATAGTGCCAAACTGGTGCTTTTTGCATTTGTAACTTTTTACTGCTACTTGCCATCAGGAATTCATGTGGGGACTCACATGAATGTTAGAAGCTTCTAAAAATTGAAAAATCTTTTTTGACAATAATTTTTGTCTGAATTAATTAGGTGAGAATTTACAATAGTATTGCATCAGTGAGTGTCTTTAATTTTAAACTTAAAATTCTCAAGTAAATGGGAATTGACTGAGGATTGCTTGTTAGTGATTGGTTTTAGCCACTTTAAGAAGTGGCTTAAGACGAGCCTTCCAACTCGAAAATCAATGTTTTGACTTGAACCATTATGAAAATGGTCTCAAATTGTTCCTTTGTCAAATTGGCAGTGATTTCAGGGCTTCAAATATTGCTCGAGATCAAGCTTGACAAAAACGGTCATTGATGTCTGCCTATAATGAGTTGCCAGTTCTTTACAGAAATCACTTAATAGGGAACAAGTCGAGACAAATGGTACGTAGTCTAAAACAAAGGTTCGCTTATTCAGAACTCCTGTTTATGGCTGCTTTAAGTTCACCAATAATATTACTGCTTAATAACAGTTCCTGTGTAAGTTCTGAAGTTTCATCGAAAAACATTTACGGCAAAATATCCTGAATTTAGGTTCCCAGCCGCTTTGGCTTTGAACTTTGAAAATTGTTAGAAGGTGGTTTTTGTTCTCACATTTTGGTTGACAAGAAATGCAAAAGACTTTTCCTGATATAAACATGCACTGTAAGCCAATTGTACAGGTTTCGAAAACGAGTTACACATGCATATTTGGTCTTTAAACACATCATTATGAGTTACAATAAAGTGCTAGGAATAGGACGGTACCTTCCTTGCTAGGAAAACTTGTAGTCATTGGCCTTGTTTTAGAAATGTTGGGGTGATTCTAGGAATCGTGTTGTTAAATATCAGGTCCACAGATTCTCCACAATTTTATTCAACTTTCTGCCAATGGAGCTGTAACCATCAGCACAGCAGTAAAACTTTGCTGTTATTGAAAGGTCGAATATAGTTAATGCAGGCGAGAAAAAACTTACTGAAAGGACGGCTTCAACAAATAACATGAGAAACTGCAATGGCAAGAAAATAAGACTAGAGAACTGCTTGACCAATGTTGCAACATTGTGAATAAATAGAGCGAGATTCAAGTGTCCTGTGTAATCCAGGACTTACCTGACGGCCATAGTAGTTTGGCGGGTGAAATTAACCCACAATGACAAACTATTATAATGAGCATCGTGTGAAGAATTAATGACAAAACTGTCAATAGTTCTCTATTCTAGAAATCGTTTCTCATGTATGGAACAAGACGAGGCAGGTTTTTTAACTACAAGTGGCCTTAATCAAAAGTTGTTTTAATAGAGGCTGCATGTTTATTACGAATGTTATTTTCAACCGTGTGGAGTTTGCTCTTGTTTTATCAAAGAACATTTAAGGTTATGTAGGAGCTTAGAAAATATGCAAATTTGGCCAAATTTGGTACATCACTATTTCAAAATGGCTCGTCAGATTCTTATGAAACCTCGACATACTATGCATTATGCACTGTTCTCTAAAGTACTTTTGCATCAGTGGCTATCAAAAAAAATTTTTTATAATTTTTAAAAAGTTCCATTTAATAAAAATAAAATGATGTAAAAATGTAACTGGGTATTTGAGATTTGATTTACTGAACATTTAATATTTCAAATTAATTTAGTTGTATACTAATATCATTGTTTTGGAATGGAGATGTGTTTTCTTTGTTAAATTTCACTAAAAAACATGGTCACACGACCCAATTGATTGGACTTTGGTATGAAGTCTCAACAATCGAATTTTAAGAAGTTTCTAGTCTGGGAAATAAATAAATATTGAGGTCTATGTTGTATATATGTTTAGCTAAGTACACAGTATACATTGCCGTCTTAGAAACCAGAATAATTTCTCAAAATACAATATTGAAAATCTGAATTCATGCCTTAAATGGACAATTTTTTGTTATCACATTACCACCATTTGTTCGTGAAAGATGTCATCTTTGTTTTGGAAATGAGTTTCCATTGATCATAAATTACTGGGAACTGGTATTTAAACTTATCGCTTTACAAACTCAAAGCATTTTTCATTTCGTTCACTCTTTGTGAGTATTTCCTAGACATTTTTTTATGGCTGTCTGGGACTGGTTCCCCTAACAAGTAAAATAAGCACGGAAGTTATGCAAAACTACCAGCATCCTCATGAAAAGTTCATGCTTAAAATTTCGAATAGCATCAATAATCAAAATTCTTTGAAAATGACAATGTTGTTTGTTGCAGTGGTTTCCAACAACGTGCCATGGTTGGCTCATAAAATGATTTTAAAATTGCCAAGGGTAGCAATGAAAGCAGTCAGATATCGAGTCACGAATTGTGCATGTACTGCATTTTAAAAAATCCACCGAAGTTGATAGTTGGTTTGAGGAATTCTTACGACGATTTCAAGCCTGCTCTTTGGAACCAGTTTCTGACATCCCTGAGTTGATGTCCCAATGTTTTTCACATGAAATCCTTTTGCTATATTTGTGTAATTTAGAGCGTTTTAAAAAAAACTTTTATTCAAATAAAAGATCTCCCTGTGAAGGGTATTTGCTTTTATCACTAAAAACTACCACCAGTCTTATCAGTCTCCAGAGCTCCAGTTACAGTCATTGTATAAACTATTTTTATCACATCAGACACTGGAACACTACAAGAAGCAGGAAGTCTCTGGCACCAACTAATTATGTTGAACACATCTGGAAAAGTTCAACTGTTTTGATGTGAACACTTATGCATGTGCCCAAGATATTTTTTAGTTGTTGGTTTAAACCAATTAAGTGGTGACATCTCTGTATTAACGGACATCAGTGACTTGGTGAAAATGGTTGGAGAAGGCGCTAATTAATTGGTAAGACTCATTTTTTCAGTCTTTCATAATTAACTCTTGAAGTCTCAGTCCAGCTTGTTTTCTTGTGTAAGTGACAAATGTGTGGACTCGCCAGGTATCTAGCAGTCAAGGAAATTTCAGGCTGCTGACTTCTGTGATTCAATTCGTTAATTAGAACAGGAGATTAATTTCCATGGAGCTTACTGATAAACCTTCGTTAAAGACACTTCATTATTCTCTGTTTGAGCATATTTCATTTGTTGTCCTGACATTGCAGAGGGTGCCGATTCATCTTTATTAGTTAAGACTAGTGAATGATGTCTTCACCAAGGACAACTCATAGATTCAGATATGGTATGTATAGTAAAGGTTCTTAGAACACAAGATTCTTACTCAATGGATAGTGCACCTGGTTGTACTCAGATGTTGCTTTTTGTGGTGTACAGTACATTTGTATATATTACTTACTCGCTCTTTTAACGCACGGGAATGATGAAGTTTTTTCAAAAGAGTTAGTATATTTTTATTTGTAAGCCCGTGTACTATGTTTATTGAATCAAATCAATGTAATATAGGGACATTCTGTATAGGTTGACATTTATGTTTTAATGAATTTTTCTTTGAGGGTCCAGTATTGCGAAAGATCTCTATTGAGGTCATGTTTTGAAAGGGTACATTTCAAAAGGGTGAAGTTTTGCAGTTTGGTCTGTGGACAGTTGAACTCTGGAATGGTGCCAATAGGTCTTCATCTTATGTCCCTAAATGTCCAACTAGTTGCGTTGTATGAAATGTGTTTTCAATGAAAAAATTGCTCACTTTTGATAATGTATTATTGGAAAATGTGGGAAAAAGAACTGGCCATAAAGATGATGTGGTAGAAAATTTTGACATTGGTAACTAAACAAACTCCACAAATGTGCGAAATTTTAGGACTGTCACACAACTCTGAGCACTGGTATACATGTAGCCTTGGGAGGTTTTTGAAAACTTAAACAGTCCATTAACATTGTTCTTGCTTTTGATTGAAATGCTGCTTCTTCAAGAATTCACTCTCAAACACTGTTTCATTTTTTATGGTAAGGTGACAGTAATTAGTGGCATTTTTTGTTGTTTTCTTTAGAAATATTCATTGAGGAATGGAATGTATTTTAGGGCCCCATTGTGTTCGCAGACTGGCAAAGAAGTCAGGCCCCGGACAATGTATATCATAAGAGCGCAGTATATTTAAGAATTGTGTTAATTGTGACCTCATCACAGTTCATTTACTATGACAGGCCTAACACACAGTCCTCAACTTGAAAAGAGGCATGGAGAAGAGACAGAGGTGAGAATTATTAGTGTTGTATTGAATTTGGTATAAAGTTACATTTTGCCCCATTTAACTGGCTAAAAATGAAAATGGAATTGGGCCTTTTACTCTCATGAATTAGTTTACGGTAATAACATTCCTTACTGTAATAGGATTATGTGTCCATTATAAACAAGAGCATCTAAACCATTGCGAATTCAAAAATAGGGCATGTATGCATTTCCTGTCACTTAAGTTACTGGCTTATTCAGCAAAAATTCAAGCTTGGTGGAGTGTGATAATATTTTAAACCCCGAAGCAGTTGGGTTTAATATTTAACATTGGCAGCTAAATATCATGCGTTATGCAGCTTTGATTTTGAATACTAGATTGGAAGAATTTTTTAGAACTGTTATTATTATATGCCTGTATCCAGGCCCATGTACCTATATTCTGAATTGGTTGTATGCATCTACATAGAGAACACTTGAGTTAAACCAAGGATTAATTTTTGAAGTAAGAGGCAGGTTGACTTGATGTGGCTGTATAACAGCATTCCGTCCAAGATGCAAACTTTTGATATACGTACCTCTTACTGTTGTAAAAGTGATCTCAATTTGCTCCTTACTCAGACAAGAAGGGGTTTCTGAGTTGGCAAAAAATTGACAGTTTGTTATTCCTTGAGATCTTGTTCAGTGCATATAATAACACGCTGTGGAGCATCAACTAGAGATGCCATGGAGCGTCAACTTGTAGAGACTTGTCTCTAGCAATAACGAACTGAATTCACATCCAATTTTACTAAAAACAGTTGAAATCAACTTCCTAAAGGTATCATTTCTTAATCAAAAGTAAGGTTTCTTGTGTTGGAGGGTGGGTTTTATGCTGCTTGAATCATTCCAAAACGTATAGATCTGATGTTGACCTGCTGTCAACTTGACATTCATCATTGTATGGATAAATTAAGTACTGAGAATGGAAGGCACACGAAAAACAAGAATAAGAATTGCACACTTACAAGGGATAACCCCCTTTGCCTATAACTGAAGTCCGCCACATGACTGTGCGTGAAATACTTCATCAAAAAATATTTTTTTTTAAAAAACATTACTTCAGGTATTGGCACAAAGGCTTAATCACTGACATATACAGTATGCTCTTTGGCTATGATATGCTGATAATTGTCTAGAAATGTGATATGGATTGATACATTAAGCATTTTGTCTTGAATTGTTTGCTTTACAAAATAACTGAAAGCTATCACTTTTGATGGGAAGTGATTGACTTCAGCTTATTTCACATACTTTCGAAATTTTGATTGTGTTAATGTTTAAACAATGGCTATGGTACCGTAGTCATAATTTCCTCAGCAAGTTTGGCCATCAAAAGTGTGAAGCAAATCAGAACAAATAACTGCAAATTCATGTAAAGATACAGTTAGGAGTCGTTCTGTTAAATCCATTTTTACATTGAAGCTTAGATGAGGGGAATTAAAAATATTGTTTTGTGAGGTTGTCCTCAGTTTTTGGTCTAAGGCTTCCCGATGATCAGTTGAATATTTTGTATTGGTAAGGTGTATGTTTTGAACAAGAGCAAGAAATACAGCATATGGTGACTTTCCTTCTGTGGATGATAGTTGGCCGCTCGATGGAATGTTCAGGTGGTCCCTTTGCTCTACCTTTGGTTCTGCTGTCAGCTTGAATTCAGTTGTTTAATGTGGGTGGCTGTGTTAGATTTTGTGTGCATGTACCTTAATATTTGATAGACTTGTGGGTATTTACATCTTTTGTTGATTGAAACTCAAACATAAAAAGGAAATGTGTTCAAGGAGTTTTATTCCATTTTCTACCAAAAAAAAGAAAAATCCAGAAATAATTTGTGTAATGAATTTTTCTCGATTATATAACAAATTTTTGAGGGTGTTTGTAAGGCAAAAACTTGTCAATCTTGTTAGACTTGAAAACCCCATATATTTATTTGTGTAATATCTGGCACTTTGACAGAACAAACACTTGAAAACACAGGGAAAGGTGACACCAGAGGGACAGGGATGCTGATTGTGTTGACAAAACAAAGATAAACAATAGTGGTTTTGAATTTGTTCACAGGAAGCCTCGGTTAATTACTCTTCCAATCTTTGTCAATAAACAATACAGTGTGAGTTGCCACTTTTTAATCACCGGTGACATTTCGATTAATGCTAGAACTGTTTTGTATACTGTTGCTCTTCTCTGTCAACTAGATCAGAGAGCAATTATAGTCAATGGAAAATAATTAATGGAAGCTAACAAAGCCTGTAGGTTTTTGGTTCTTCAGTATGTTTTTTTCTTATTTTGTGGTCTATGGGGTGCTTGAATGTTCAGCCACTCACCCNCCCCCCCGCCTCTGGGCAGTATTTATGCATTTTTCAGTTACTAATGCTATGTGGAATAATTGTACCACTACTAATTTTGGACAAAACTACTGGCAATTGCCAGAATCACCCTTTTTTCATTGTTGTGAATGGCCTGTGTTTCAACAAATTGGTAGATAGCAGCTATGCTACACAAGTTGAGACTGTAAAATGCTTGTTTTTCATGAAAAAATAAAAAATTGAATTTCACTTGTCCACCACACTGCGTCCTAAATTGGGGTGATTTTGTGGTAGATTGAGCGCCGTTACGAAATCCTTAATCTTTCCATTTTTATGCAGGTACTTAACTACAATTGGTCAGGCTGAACAGGCTTTTAAGCTCGTTTGTAGGTTGGTTGAAGTTGAGCATCATGCTAACTCTTGTTTTTCTAATGAAACTGGTTAAGTGTGGTTTAATGCATTAGCTAAGTATTTTAGGTTCATCAGGGGTCAATATCGCAGTTAGGGGTGAGAAATTACTCCTATGGGACCTAAAATACTCTGACCAGTCAGCTTAATTGGACTTGAATGATTTGTGAAGGTCATAATTGATGTTCTATGTCAATTTTATTAAAATTAAGTTGTTATGAAAGCATAACATTAAAACTTGACACAATTGGTTAGTTTGTGGACATCAATTCACTTTATTGCTGCAATAATTGCATAAATATATCTTATTCAGTGAGGCGTGGAATATATTGCAAGCAGTTTATCCCGTTCAATCCGCCATGTGACCAAAAAGATGGCAAATTGAATGGGATAAACTGCTAACTGTAAGTATTGTAGACAATTTTTATCAAGAAATTCATTTGTTACTTATTGGTTTTAGGATTTATTTTTTCTTCATATTGGTCAAATGTTTATTAATTGAAAAGTATGTGGCCTCGCTTGTGCTTAAAAGCCTACCAGAGGTCTCCATCAAGATAAAAAGCAAAATTTGTAATAACAGTAGTTTCTTCATATTAGAACACAATGTGGCGAAACAGTAAAATTTCATTTCATGGAAAATTTCAACAAGAGTAAGCAAGAAGACAAGTTTTCACCACCAATTAACTCACACTGAAATTTTGAAATTTTTGAAACGTATTAAAAATGTACACTGAACATTTGAAAAATGAAAAAATGACAACTTGTATTTTGGTTCGACTTTAAGGCAATTTCACCAAATAAATTCTTCTGTTTACTACCACTATGGTAATAACAAATCAGTGAAAATCATAGGCGGATTTAGGGAGGGGGGCCCAGGGCCCCCCTTGGCTGCCGCAAAAAATAAAACGGCAAGAGCGTAGGGAAATGTTGATTAACCCCGGTAATTAAAATTATACCGATGAAACAAGATTTAAATGTGTGAAGTTTTGGTGTTTGGGGGGTGGGCTCAGATCCAATTTCAAGTGTCAAATTCAGAACACGGCGCATTCGTAACGGAACTATGGCTAAGTACAGGCTCTCCCGCGATATCCCAGGCAACCGGCAGTGATGCTGTGCACTACGACTCCGTTTCCGTCGTCTGCTCCACTGTGCAATGAAGAAAATGGAACCTGAGTAATGATGAAAAAACAGAAGCTGCTGGTAAGATGTGAATTTTAATCGAAGCCTTAGTGAATCACTCAGAAACTCATAATTCTCTCTTTGTCAAATCTTAACTTAAGACGATTTCCAAAGCAATCCCATCATTATTGCCCACACGAACAACGGATTTGGTCTTTTGGGCATTTGAAGACTATTGTGAATACAACAAATTTGCTAAGAACCCATTGCACAAAATATAAAACATGTAATAAGCATTACAAAAAGAAGTAGGTTTTGCGCGCAAACACTGTGGACCATAANCTTGTGATATCCTAGATCCGCCACTGAAAATTTTGAAAAGTTATAGTACCAGCCAATTGAAACGGGGTCCAGGCCTTTGTCTTATCCATTTGCGTCACTCTATTATTGCATGGACGGTGAACACAAGCCAGGCGTGCAGTTGCAGAAAAGTGTCTCCGAGATAACGTGGGATCTGTGTTTTTAGTGAAAGAAATAGCAAAATTAGTTGCTTTTGCTTTTGCTTTTGGTTTTGAGCTTACTTAAAGTGATACTAAACCCTATTTTGGTGATTTCAACTAATCCTGTCACCTGATAATGCATCATTGGGTCACTGTCAAGTTCGTCTAGTGTCAGACAATTTCTCAAGACACAAAACAGAACAATTTAACAATAAATTATATATATTACCTCTCAGACACACACACACACACACACAAAACACAAACTCATAATAATGATTCCCGATACTAGAATTGCTATAGTTCACAATTAGGGTTTCAGTGTCTCTTTACGGTCCTACTCGTGCCACAACTTAGGCTTCTCAGCATCAGAGATATTCGCCGCTTGACAAATATTACTGCGCCCAGCTTGACCAGCCTCCTGCAGATAAATATTACGCCGCTCAGCTTGACCAGCCTCCTGCACCAAGGTTCAGCTGCTTGGTGATAAAACTTAAGGGTCACCTAGAAATTACATAGGTACAGTAATAAGTCAACCAACTCAATAACCAGCCATGACATAAACGTATTTTCGAATTACATCTAGAAAGAATGCTAAGGCACATAACGCTCAGGTAAATTAAACTGACTAGCACAGCGTATTATAAGTACCTGTACTAACAAATATTCGATACAAAACACACTTACATGTTCCAAAGCGTTTTGACTGGTAAGAGCACCATGTGCTTCAAATATAAAGCAAAAGCGTGGCAAAGAACAACTGCTCTCCGTCCAAACTATCAGTAGACTGCCCAGTAACACGTGTATACCAGCATAATCGTGACTGCTACCTGCACTTGCAAAACGAGCACATTTGCATAACAATACAAAGGGGTTGGCTCTACATAGAGCAACTAACAACAGGAATCTCTTGATATTCAAATCATATACAAGTCAGACCAAATTGTGACAGTCACAAATTGTACAACATGGTCCTTGGTGGGTGGTCTTTTCCCACATTTGCCACCTAATTGGCTTTTGCTTTTAGCATAGGTCACCTTGCCTGTTTAAGAGACTTTGAAGGAATTTTCAAATTTTCCCACAAACTTCAGGAGTCAGTGTCGAGGGTTATAGAGCATTATTTCATTTCAGACAACAAGACGAGGAAAGTCTGTTTTAGTATCTGTTAATAGGCAAAAACTAGGTTTGGTATCCTTAGCACAGTTTAGTTAGTAACAAAATTCTTTTTATCGTATGTTCATAACTGTAGTCATTTCATGTAACAGTCGGTTTACTAGTTTTTTACTTTTTCGTCTATAGACTATTTCGAGAACAAATATTCCTGGACACTGTGAACAAAGTTGCAATTGAAAGAGGGCGATGTCATTACCATCACATGTTACATGCATTTATAAAATTCAATGATAAGAGCCAGTGGGTTTTGAGGAACATAACCGAATAGTCATCTCCTGTTAAGAGTTAGCACAAAAACTATTGTTGTGCACCGCAGTAGACTGTTGTTTTTATCTTACTGTGAGATAGGGGATCACCCCTCTGAATGACTTCATTAACAAATATTTTCCCAGTTATTAGCATAGATGTGTTATTCTTTGGATTCACTGCATAGTAAGAGACGTTGTTTTTACGTTGGTGTGTTGCTTAATAGGTTTGCACTTGTATTCCTTGATGGATCTAGGTTGTGTTAAGGGTGGAACTCAACCACAGTTTTCGAAACAAAAATGACGGTCCGCATAGCCCCAAAAACGGTATACCAACAGTGCTTTTTGGTTGCGTCTGTTGGGGGACTCGGGCCCTACCGCACCCTTTAATCCACTTTAAGGTTATGTAGGACCTTATCGTCAAGGTCGGTCTAACAATGACAAAAAAGTTTTCCTAAATTTTGTCGCTCGTTGACACCTGTCCAGCAAATTAAGGTTATGTTGGACTGTATTGACAAGTCTCTGCATTTGGCTGAATATCAACGCAACTATAGTTTTTAACTAAATAAAAGTATATATTTTCTGAAAGTAGAAAACTTCTAGAATTTGAATTTTCACTTTAAACCAATCCGTTATTGATTTGGTCATATGACTATGTCTTTTTAATAAATTTTATCAATAAAGAAAGGTATGGCATAACAACTGTATCATGACATGACCAAGTTTCATTTGATATAAATGTACAAGATGAAATCTCAAAAATGCTGTTCCAGTTTTCTCAATTATTTTGTTTTCATTTTATGCAAATCATAAAAGTTGTGTTTTTGATAGGCCCTCATGCAAAAGTGGAACACTTTTTTAAAACAATCCATAACAAGATTTTGGTGAACAATACATAAAGCATAGCAGCTGAAAGTTTCGTCTCATGTTTGGAAGTAGGCCAAATTTCGGCATTTTCCTAGGGTTCTACATAGGTAACACTAATGGTGTTCAGTTATATTGAGTACCAGTGTATGTCAACTTGTTTATTACAGTAATTACCTCATTTTCCAAAGCATTAAACATGGGAATGCATGAACAGAAATATGATAGATATGTGTGAGTCACTGTTTTCATCCATGGCATTTTTTTCCTTGTCACATTTTGCTAGCTGAGATGACTAATGCGCTTCAAAACTATTTTATACATGTTGCGGTGCAAACCTTTTTGATAGAAAACGCTGTCTCATATATTCTTGAGCTTTAGTACAAGCCATAAGTAATCTGACCAATAACCATTTCACTGTTATGATGGTTAGTTATGTTCAAAGCGAAAATGACTGATAATATCTTTGAAGGTGGCAAAATTCTTATTGCATAACTTATCCACCTTACTAACTTTTCTGTTAATTCACCTTAGTTTTCAGTCATTATTTAACACTGCTGCGATGATGAATTCACCTTCCACCCAGCCGTCATGACCGGGAATTCTGGGTCATTTCGTCTGAATGCTTTTGACACATCTGTAACTTTAAAGCCTTGTTTTGCCCCTTATTTATGTATTATGATTTCAATCCGATATATATTCCATCGAGTTGTGTTAATTTATTTTATATTATCCTTGTTTAGCCTTGTGAATCACTAAATAATTCTTATCAATGGTGTCATCTTTTAACTCATTCAAAAGTGCATATCTAATGTGTTATTAGATATCCTGCATTAGATATCCAAACATAAAGCCACTTTTATGCTAACAATCTTTTTTAGCTGACATTTAAGTGTGTCTAAGTGTCGTTTTATGTGCTTGACGGTTTTTATGAGACAATTTTAACGCGTTTTGTTACCGATAACAGAGCTGTCATCAGGTATTCCAGGGAGCATTCATTTTGAGTGTAATTTGGACACCGGTGCCGTATGCATGGAACAGTCCCACAGAGGGACTCAACTAAGGCTCCCTAAATCTTCTGGACACTTGTGTCTTTGTTTACTCACAGGTGATGTTTTTCTATCGTTTTATCTTTATTATGAGCTCCTCCTTTAGTAATGACACTTTCTTATAAAATAAAGTGAGGCCTTATTTCAATGAAACTAGGGAATTAGTCCTTACATTAGGGGTGTTGCATGGAAAAATGGAAAAATCCCTGTGTGTTTTCGGTAATATTGAGAATTTTATAGTAGAGCTTACACTCAGTCTGTATAAAAGCCAAAAATTGACTAAATGATCAATGTAAAACTACAGAAGAAAGCTCCACGCAGTCAATGTTTTCACAAGCCCACAAATACTGTGAAAAGTTAAGGTTATCTCTAACCTTATACACAAAAAATAGTCATTTTTACAATATTTCACGTGTTTAGTAAAATACCTTATCATCATTCTAGGGGAACTTCAAATACAAAATATATACTGTGTTTCGAGAAAAAGAGATTTAACAGAACTACTTGGGAACAGCACAATCCCGTGGATATTTGTTTACTACTTTTCCGAGGTCAAAGTTTAAAGGGCTTTCAATCAAATCAAATCTCCCGCCAGGTACAGAACAGCTTCGCATACCCTCAGTCCATTCATTCACAAAATCGCCATAACATTTAGTAAACGAGGTGTACTTATGGTGGAATGGTGCCGGGGAAAATACAGACAAAACGTAACTTTGATCCTAAGGGAGTTGTGCGTCTACATGCATACGACCGTTGGCGTTGAGAACGAATGCTACTGTCGCCTCAAGCCTCTGCGGTCATCAACACAGCAAATTATGAAAAGAGATAAATCGTCACCCTAATTCCTTTAATCAATTAATAAATTGACATTTCAATGTTTCGATCTCATGCTAACGACATGCTTTAACCACTGATTCGATTTTTGTTATCCATTTCTTATTTTGTTTCGTGCTCAGTCTCCCAGCACGTGACGTGTACAGGCTACGTGTATAACAATGAACTGTGACCTATTTATAAAAGTAGGTCAAATGGTCGCAAATAACAGTAACAGTTAGCTGGGAACGGTACGTTTTAATGATAATTAAGTTAATTACGCCACTGCATAATCAGTTGACATTGCAAGTGAATGTTGAAATAGCGAACATGTTTAAGGCTTGTATAGGTTATGTGTACCGAAAACAAGCTTTCACCGAATAACAAACCGAAGACTTTGAGATTTTCAGTCTTCCCAGTTTAATCAGCTTTATCTTGGCTTCTGCAAATCAACTTCATTTGAACTTAGGAACATGAGTTCTCGAAAACGGCTTGGTGGATTTCGCTGAAACTTTCCAAATTTAATATTTAGTCATCAGTCTCAAAAACTCTTAGGATTTCCGATATAAAGACCTATTTTTTGCGTAATGTAACAAAGACGAATACGACTTCCGTTTTTTGCAAAGATACCTTGCGTTTTGCACGTTGATTTGTTATGAAAACCTTGGGACTGTTTCATGCAACTTGGCACAGGCTGGTGAAATTCTGCATTCTCTCCCTTGCCTTTCAGAGAAGGCTCCCCAATCCCTGGCTATGAACCTGGGTAATAATGTTATTACCGTAAGCTCGCGATTTAACGCCCTGGTCGCTTAAATTGAAAAACCCTGAAACAGGACAGTGAGCGATTACCCAAGCAGTGGGCGCTTAAACCAAAATTTGGCAAAAAGCCGGGGATGGGCGATTACCCGAGAGGTGGGTGCTTACGTGGAAATTTGCACAAAGTAGGGGATGGGCGATTATCCAAGCAGTGGGCGCTTAAACCGAAAATTGACAAGAAGTCGGGGATGGGCGGTTACCCAGGCATGGGCGATAAACTGCGAGTTTACAGTACAAATACACATTTAGCATTTCCCAACTGTTTTTGTAAGAAATGTTTGGTGTATGTCACAGTGTTCATCAGTGGCTCATCATGATCTACTGTTAAATTTAGAAGAATTGCCACCTCTTCTGTTTTGAAATTACTGAGGAGTTAAGTTGTCAAAGAAATAAGAATAAAAAAGAACTAATTTCATTCTGTCATTTATTTACAACTACCGTATTCGCCGTAATAACTGCCCATGCCCCTATAAGCGCCCCCCCACGCGTTTTCAGACTTTGCTGAAATAAGCGCCCAGTCCATGAACGTGTACATGCGAACAATGACGTACCTTCAGTCCTAAAACTCGGCTACAGTAACGTCTTCAATTTATCAAAAAAAGTTTTGTACGGGTCTTCTAGACCACCAGCGGCACTGCTGCGTTTGTATTTAGCCGTGACTATACACTTCAAAGTAACACAGCGCTTCAAAAAGAACGCAACAGCATTGCTGCTTTCGCGACGACCGTGTCCCACTATGGTCTGACCGTTCAGTAGACATATCGACTGTCTCATGAATAATAATAACTCGGTGTTGAACGTACGTGGCCAGAAAGCGCGCGCTACATATATGAACCTAGCTGTCATCAAAGACATTAGTCGGGAACTATCCATTCATAGCATCGGTAAGAAATGAATGTTGGCCTTAATTTCCGACAATTTCTAATACTATAAAACATGTTTGCGTTATTTTTTAGATGGATTGTTTGATTAACCATAATTGGTAAGCCGAATATCCGATAAAATGACAACTGACAGTGAATGCTTACACATCCTTACACTGAAAAATAACTGTCAGACAGTTACGTATGCATCCAGCTACACGGCGACTAATATGGGCCTTACCGAAACAAATGTCGAACGTTTTTAGCACGAGACCGGCAAGTGCTGAATGAAACACGCTCTGGCTTAGGCCTACTGCTTGTACAAATTTCTTTAGACACAATGCACATCTAGCTCGTTAGATTGCGTGGATCTGGCCAAAAGACGGTCTCTGCTTTGGCAAATGAACTCTGGTTACACGCACGCGCTCGCTTACTCGCAGACGAACTTCAAAACAAACGTCACGTGACAACAACATGTGTGTTCGTCCAGACATTTTTCTCGCTGTGTTGCCGATCATACATGTAGATGGCACGATGTTGCGCAGATTTGTACTTAAAACTGCCATAAATCCAGACTCCACGGGAACTTAAAAAAGTCTTACGGACACTACTTAGAAAACTTAATGAGGATTTCAGGTAATTTGCTTGAGTCGAAGCTATTATCGAAGACGGCAATTTTGAGGCAGTCAGTCGGCGAGTTTTCGCCCTGGGATTTCAGCACAATTTTCTGTAAAATGATCGTAATTTAGCAGCAAAGTTTGATAGCAATGCACCACAGTTTTGTTGGAAGTCTTTCATAGATTACAGATACGTCACAGAACGTAAATTTGATGAATCTTACAACTTCCGATTTCACCAGTTTCGGAGACCGGGTTTCAACCGCCCTGGGTTATAATAAGGGCCCCTCCCCTTGAACCGAATTTTTCTAAGCGCCCTGGGCGGTTATTACGGTGAATAC
This sequence comes from Phoronis australis, assembly GCA_002633005.1. NCBI lineage: Eukaryota > Metazoa > Phoronida > Phoronidae > Phoronis > Phoronis australis. The sequence goes on from NMRA01000153.1 coordinate 234,326, forward strand.
GGTAGGTGTATACTCACCATGAGACAGAGTGTTCTGGATCACTTTTCCGAAAAATCTAATCTTATTTTTGAAGTAATCTAAGCATGTAAAATTTTGATTTTCACTCAAAACAAAATGGTTATTGAAAAATATGATTGAAAGTTGAAGGAACTATACAAAACATAAAACTGAACTTCAGGCTTTCTAATGTGTCAGTCGCGTATGTGCAAGTGGTCTTGAGGTGAACGTTCACAACCTGGAAGTTTCCATGTTCTCGTCACTGTGCCTGGTTGTAACCTGTAGAGAAATATGAATGTTAACAAATCAAAATATGAACAATAATTAAGTAAGGCAAATGACCAACATGGCTGTTTTTAAAATAGAAAAGTAAATCAAAGCCATGACTGCTTTTAAAATTGAAAAGTAAATCGTAGTCGTCTTTGAATTTTTAAAATTGATGTATTATAAGAAAAATTAGGGAATAGGTTTTCTTCAGCATCGTGGCTAAGCCAGGAGCATTATTTTGTGAATCGTTTAGGATGGGATAGGCTCGCTAAGACATTGAGGTAACAAAACCCCAGATGTTAGCGTAGTAGTTGTCTCATGAAAAACACCTATGCTGTGTGATACCACAATATTCAAGTGGGATAACTGTACTGAGATATTTTAATCTGATTTATCTAAGCTTTGTGTTATAAAACAAACTCCGTTTAAAATTTTTTTCAAAGTATCTGAATATTCAAAATAACAAGAAATGATGTACGGTAAAATCTCACCAATTTTGGGTGAAAGTATTTCCTAGAATTATCATTTATTCATTTCTCAAAAGCTTCTAACATTCTTGTGAATACCAGCCTGTTATGATTGTCTGATGGTAACTGTGGTAAGGACACGAAAATGGCAAAGTAATGCTTTGGTGTTACTTATTGTGAAATATCACTTGTCCAACATATTGCGTAGTAAACTGGTGACATTTTACTGTACTTGTCGCGTAAGTGATACTCACATTTTGTATTACACTCCTTGATGACGAGTGTAATTGTGGTCTTTAGGGAGTACTCCCATACAAGATGTACACGGAGGTGCTGTTTAGATGATTCCGTATGAAAGGGTTCAATTTAGTAATTTGAAACTCTACAGAATGTTCCTTTTGTCAATTACAAAGAATTTACAAGTTTTCAATATTATTTAATGCGTGCAACACTGATTGGAAGATATGTGCTTATTGATGAGTGGGATTACCGCCTACAATAAGGTAGACGTGCTTCTGGAACAAACTCCTCCGTAACTTTGAGCTTTTCACTGAGGCTCCCTACCCATGCGTCTTGTTTTTCGAGTTCATTCCATGTGTGTAGCCAGCTATTGCAAGGGGAGATAGGAAACTGTGGTTTGCAAGCATTTTGTTTTTCTTTCCACTCCTCCCCCTAGGACTCAGACGTCCCTCGCTCCCTCCTTGACTACAGGCATATATTCTCTATATGTATGGGTATCCTAACTTTCCAGCTGCACACACTGGTTTGGCTACCTAGTGCAGTCCCCATTCATTAAGAGCTCGTTTTACTGACATGTTCAGTATCTCTAGTAATCTTTTGTTGGAATGTTTTTTCCCTTTCACCCTTCAGTAACCTTACAGAAGTGTCAAGCTATTGACATTCTTTTCTGCTCTCTTTGTTGACATTTATAATATAACTAGTGATGCCTTCCATTGATTCTTAGTGGATGGGAGATATAACACTAGTTGTAGCTGTACTGAACAGACTACATTACTTGACGTCTGTGTATGCTGACACCCATTTATCCAAGTTTAAGACCAGCTAAAGATGTCAACTATTAAGGTAAGGCCAGGCTGCACAAAAAACATGACTTAGTAAACTTTTAGCAAAAAACGTAGTTGCATAATTTAATGACGGAACTTGACCTATCATATAACTTTGATGAATGCTAAGGACCACTATGCGTAGATAGTTCTCATTTTAGGCCAAATTAACACAAGAAAACAAATAACAAGCGCTGTAGGGAACAATGGCGTATTTACAACACTGTATAAAGTCCAGATGTTTTTGTTCCCTTAACTTGAAATACATAGCTAGAGAAGCTAAAAATATTTATTTAATATCATAAATTAATGATTTGTTGATAACTTGCCCACTTTTTGACGTGTTTGAATTGTATATAATGTGTGGAGGCTTATGCAAAGTAAGATTGCTTGTGTATTGAAAGGTATATTTGTGTCCTATGATGTATATCTTGGGGTCTCCTGGATGACCTATTCCCATATCATCGTCCTATTCATCTTCTTTGTCAGATTGAAGATGAACAAAAATAATGCCAGTTCTTCACCAGGTGGTCAAAAATGAACAAAGAGTGTCCTACCCTTTACCTCGATAACTGCTATTGTATTGAATTGTTGCACATTTTGGTTTCTGAAGTATTTCCTGGTTCCGTTTGGTTTCTTTCCATGAGTCTTACAACTTGGCCCGACAGAACAACATTCATAAAATGGTTATAAACCCACCTTCCATCACAAAAAAAAACTTAATTCGTACACTGTTTGGAAATTGATCTCAACTTGTTCCTCACTCAGATCGGAGGTGGTTGCAAGGATTTGGAAAATGACATTTCTTTTTGTTAGACCAGACCCACTTAATTGGCTTGTCACAGTGGCTCAGAGATTTTTGTGCTGAACACGGCCTGCAGCAACAGCCAACTGTCAGTTCTTTCCAAGCTCAGAGACCTCTTTTGATCTGAGTATGATCAAGCTATCAACTGCTTAAAAATCAAAAGTTTGTTTCTTTGACAGAACCGAACGCGAACGCTTGTGTTTGCAGGCGCTTTAGGTAACAGGAAGTATTTAGCCTCTGTTTAAAGTTGTTAACCTACCGGCTATGTGATTTCTGTTGTCTGCTGTTTGATTGCTGTTTTAGTACATAATCATTTCTAAGAGTAAGTACAGCCAGATGGAGTAAGCCAGGTATTGATCTTTTGCAGTGCTGAACCTAATGTCCAGTGATATTGTGATTAATTGAGTTTCCTAATCAGATGTTATGTTAATGTCTTTAACATTGATGACATTTAGTATGCCATTCAACTCTTGACTGTGGAAGGGTGGCTCTGAATATTGATTATTGTTCACACAAAATATTGGTGATCACATTTTGCCATTATTTTTTTGAGGGCATGAGAACATGTCTATTGTCAATATATAGGCAATCAGCTGTTGGCATGTAACCAGCATATTTCATTGATAACATTCATATCCAGTGCAGATCAACTTGTCAAAATTCAGTATTAGTGCAATAGCAAAACTTGTCATTCAACATTTGACATGTGAACCCTTATAAAGTGTGAAATATTGTTGAAAATGATGGTTGTGTATTTACATATTGACTTGGGTGACTTTTAGTATTTTCCACTGGTCTGTCAGGGAAACCTTAACTAGTGTGCACCTAATGAAAATACTTGAGTAAACTGCAGTTTTTGAAGAAGTGGTGAGAGGTTTGCCTCAACATACCAAATTGAATTTTTGCAATTAGAGATCTGCTAGAAATTTTGCACTTCCAAAATAAAAGGTTTGGTCAATAGTAAACATGGCCTAGAGTTGTCCCCAGGTGTTACACATTGGACTTTTTGTTTGCATAAGGTGTCTGCCTGCATGAGTTGTGTTTGTTATGTCATTGAAATCTATTGTTGAAGAGCTTTCACTGTAGTCAGTGAAGTGGTTATTTGTGGTTAAATCACATGTTATATAATTTACCTGCTAACACCTTGGTGTTACCTGTTGGTTATTAGAATTATGACTGATGAGAACACTGCTGGATTTCTGTGGCTATAAAACCATCCCACATAGCAATTCCACCAGTTCCTAAATATTCCTAGCGTTTGTGGACTTTGCTTACTCACTAATTTTATTTTATCTTTAACTTCATATTGATTGCGAACTCCTTTTTTCTTCTGAATTTTCTGAATACCATATCTGAAAAGTGAACCATCATTCCAGTGAAAATAAATAGAGCATTTAGTCCTTAAATTTGATAGCAATTTATTTTCAATAGTATCAAGAATTCGACCTTGAGTGTACTCTGGCTATGTATCAATGAAAGCTAAAAATTTTCTTAGTTATGAAGATACCGTATTCACCCAAATAACTGCCCAGGGTGCATAGAAAAATTTGTTTCAGCGGGGCGCTTATTTTAGCAAAATCTGAAAACGCGTGGGGGGGCGTTTATAGGGGTATGGGCGGTTATAAGGGCGAATACGGTAAGCTAACTCTTCACTTATTTAGCACACATCAATGTGATGGTCAAAAGATATTTGTTTAGTACTGACAAGTTGTTAAGGAAAGATATAGAATTTAAGAATTTTTAATCTCTTGTCAGCTTACTTTGCGCTGTGATGAGGTCATGAAACAACATTTGAAGGTTCAATAGTTTGCAACAAGGTTGTCAACCTTTGAAAAATGACTAATTTGGCAATTATTTTTGTGATGTATAGGTGAAGATTTGGCATAAAATAGCATAAGACTAAGGGATAATATGTGTTAACCCAAATACACAAATGTGCAGAAAAATTAGTGAACACAGATGAGACCCAACGGACTGGTGATATTTTGACTTTTGAAAGGTGTTCAAAATAACGGAATCATCAACTTCTAGTTCAGTGTTTCAATGTTTTTTTATAAATTGATCAGCTCATGACTGTTGATCCTAAGGGTACTTGTACTTCTCATAAAATATCAAAAAATTGCTCTGTTCTTAGAAGATTGGCAATTTTAGAGAATATACATCAATGAGTTTTAACAAATAAAAATTTGCATGGGACGTGTGCTGCAGTTCCAAACTATTCTCATATGGCCAAAAAGTATATTTGGTTCTATTGACCACATCATTTTGACGGAAGTCATGCATTTTGTATTGGTTTGTAATCGCAGCTTCAATCACTTCTTTAAATGCTAACTGTGAATTAGGGATTTTCCTTTAATGAGGGGAGGGGGTGTGAGAAAAGAAAATGTGATCCTCCAGCTGACAACTGCACAGGCAATTGTGCCAGGTACGGTAATTTCGCACACCAATATATGAACTATTTTTCCCTTGAGAGCTTCCTGTTCCAATTAATAGAGACAAAACCATTTTCTCGGTTGTCCAGGTATTGCGTTGGCATGGAATTTGAGTGTGCCACGCCTCCCCAGCCTGTGTCCAGATACATGGATGAGAACCCCCCAAGTTGATGAACTGCACAGGATGTGAATTGCAAGTAAGGTTATCCCTTGAAATCAAGTCCTGTTTTGTTTGCAAACATTTTTACTTTCAGCTTTTTATCAGCCATGGCCTATTGTCTGTTATAGAACTGGGACTTTACAATGGGAAAATCATCGATACCATTATTGTTATTAAGGTTTCATAATTTGAGGTCAGTGCCTGAGTTCAAATCGACTGCGGTATACAGTCAAGTGCCATTGAGTGTTCATCGTAAGCCTTATAACAAGACGTGTGATACCAGACAAGTCATTGGAGGTTGTCTTGGTAGGAAAATGAGCATTAAGAAAGTCCAGGTAGGCAAATGTTTACCTGTATTGTAGGTCACTCAAGGCACCAGCTGTGTGTGTTCTTTGGACCAGGTCAGAAATACTACTGTAAATTTGTTGTCTGTCAGTATATTTGATCGCTGTTTTTGTAACGTCTTCAGTATTAAAATTAGTAATTCTCAATGGCAGCACACTGTCAAAATGAACCTTATAAGATGAATTGTGTGATCCAGCTTCTTTGGCGTCATGAGAAGGGTTGTGTTGGATGTATTTTAGCTGAGAGTGTTTTTATTATGATGGTTGCCAGTTTGTGTATTGACATTTATTCACAACTCTGTAGAGAAGTTGTGTAGTCACACCATGTCTTGGGTTTTGTATGAGAGATACTGACAAACATTTGCATACACACAGACACAGACAGACAGACAGACAGACAGACAGACAGACACACACACACACACACACAGACACACACACACACATGTATGTACACACATACATAACATAAGTACTAACTTACAGTCTATACATTGTACATACACACATATCTTCTTACAAGCATGCTAACAAACATAGATACATTCATACATGCATACATATAATCTTTTTAATTTGCATACACAAGCGCAAAATTCAGATCACATTTGTGATGATTAAGCAGTACAGTTAAGAAATTTTTATCTCATAGTGTATAAAAAAATTATGGGCCTACATAGTCATTTAAGTTCACTTCAAATATGAATTAATGTTCAGACAGATGTTCTTATTGTGACAATGCTCTCATAGACAGGGCATACTAACGGATCTATTGCTTGTTGAAACTGAGGTCAGGTGGCAGTTCCTTTACTTTGGTTACGAACTTGAGACTGTTGGAAATACATTATTCATATATGTTTGTTTAAGTTGCTCAACTAGATATGAGATTTCCATATTTTATTGCTGCACCTGCTAAATCCTACATGAGTGTCCAAAGAACATAGGTTGATTGTACTCACAACAGGTTACTCATCAAAAGATTCCGTTTTAAGACGGGCGACATCTTCAGCATTCGGCGTTCCCATTTTCACCTAGAATGAAACCTGTGTTTAAGAAAGAAGTTTAAACCAGAGCCTGCCATGAAATTGGTACCAAAGTGTTCCTTAGTCAAATTGGAGATGAAAAAATAAACAGTCCGTTTTTGCTTGAGATCAGGCATTACAAAGTGGCTGGTTATGGTGTGTCATTTTAGGTGCTGAGTGTAGTTTCAAGAAATAACAAGCCATTAATTCTTTGTAAATCCAGACATCACTTGTCGTCTGAGTTTCAAGTTGAGACCAACTTCACTGCTTTTAGTAGTGACCGCAATCAAATGTTCGCTTCTTGTACGGAACATGGGTTTATAACTCCTTCATTAAGAAAACTAAGAAGAATCTCCGCAAGCAGTCTTGGGAACAACCGATGACAAAGTGAACCCACAAGCCCCCTTTCCTGTACATTTAGTGCTTTGATTGCCACCTCTGAACCACCGAGAGCTGGATTGCCACTGTATGTGAGTCACATACCGTCTATTGATCCAAGCATGTGAAAATGTTGAGACTTCCCCCTTATTGCCTGTAACTGCCAATTTCCACAAGACATTATTGATCTCTGTGTTAAGTGGTGTACTGTTTGGTGTGTAGACAAAGTGTACTGGACTTGAATGCATGAGGTGACTTAGTTTAACATTTAATCTCATTTGTGAATATTGGACACTTGAAGTTTTTGTGCGTGGGTTAATTAAAACGTAAAGAGAGTCTGAGAATCACAAGTTTATTGTCAAGTCTTAAAGTGGCTGTGTTCACTAACTAATTTTTTTAAAAACGTCCACCCCCATCAATTTCAACCAAGCTGGTGTTTTTTTTTTGAAAAGCTGCTCAAGGCATAGGCACATAAGCATAAAGTTTGGAATGCCATGATTTGCCAAGTGATAATTAAACAAATAAATCGTTCAGTCTATTAACCCTTTGAATTATGAACCCTTCAGTCACCAGGTCTATGATCCAAAACTAGTCTATTGGGTCACGTGTTCGAAATAAAACCAATGACTGAACCTATGGTATGGTTTTACTTATTCGTAAAATTACAGTAAATGAAATTTAGAAGAAGTTACTCATTGAAAACACTGTGTTGTTAGTCAGTTCTGGATTACCATAAGGCTTCTGGGAACTCCCCTTGATTGGCAAGAAAATTCACCCCTTCATGGCCAAAATTTTCACCCTCCTTGATAGAGCTTTTGATGGGGCCCCAGTGACGATGAGACTGTGACCCTTAAGTTTGTGCGGGACCCTAATCTGCAGCTTATGAAGCTTAACATATAATCCGTCATTGTTGTAAATTCATTTTCCACTTGTAAAAGCTTTTTTATTTTTCTTTTCTTGTCTTGGTTAAGTTGTCTCCCTGTTGGTGGAATTGTATGTACAAGAAACTCGCCAATTTAGGACGCAATATGGCGGACATAAGAAATTTCACGTTTTCATTTGTTTATAGAAATATACTGTTATGTAGGGTCCAACAAATTCTTTGTCATTTTCAAGTTCCACACCTTAGATCGTCACGCAGTTTTTTTGCAAAGTTGTTGGTAATAACAACAGCCCTTCAAAATTATCCAAAGTTTGCAAGATCCTATTACATATTTTGTTTCTTTTGGTAAACCTTAAACTATTCCACTTTACCCTGTAACAGCACTCAAGTAGACAGTGTCTTGTAATCAACAGCTAATTATTGTAAGCAGAAATAAGAGAATGAATTCTTAGCAAATTAATTATTGATTGATAGTTCATTAATAATGTATAAAATAGCTTCAAACTAAGATATTGGTAACTTGAGTAATTCTTTGTATATAGCGCAATATTTCTCATTACTACATATGATCCTCCGTAGTTGTACACGACCTATGTCGTGTATTGACTGGTTATGAGATAGTCTGTAACACATTGCACAGTTTATTGTAGTGCCTTATGAGGTTTTGGTGTTGGAGTAATCTTGTATCATTTTTCCCTGCCTTATTCAGTTAGTGATGTAATTTGACTTTGGATATCCCTGGCCTCTGATCCATCAACAAAACAATAATTAAATGCCACATCTAAAGATCACTGACGTTCTAATAACTTCTTTGGTTGCTACCGATGAGGTTTGCATATACAATAGGATTTTCTTATGGTTACTATGGATCAGACGTTGAATACTTGTGCCTGCCTTAAAGGGTCCACTCCAGATCAAGTTGTCTATATGCCTTTTACCAGGTAACTGTGCGTGTTCAGTACTAAGGTGATTCTTCGCTTCAGTATGACGGAGGAATGCAGTTTTATTTTGTCATATTTCTCAACTGGAATGGATATTAGAAAACTTTATTCTGTTGTTAACGGAGTTTGTAGCATGCAGATATAAAACAACATTTGATAAGGTTTCTGTAGTTTGCAACTTAAGTAATCAGCCTTTGACAAATGGAAACAACAATTTGGTCAATGATTTTGTGCGAAATATGTTAAGAATTACCATATCTTGGCTCCTGTACAAATTCCAAATTTGTGCATGATTGGTGATTGCCCTCAGTTAGTTGAAGGGCAGTTTGTCATCATCAAGCAGCAGGCAAATTATTTTATTGCGGTGTAACGCTACTGGTGGTATATGTGCTTAATCCCCTGGTAACCAACTCATGTTGTCATACTGTATATTTCAGCATGACGAAGAGTGCATTGGGTTTGCCACTCTTCCTGACCAGATACACAGAAAGGCTGTCAAGAAAGGGTTCGACTTTACCTTAATGGTAGTCGGTAAGTGCTATGTTCTAGGACTGGTTGTTCGAAATATCAAAATTGCTTTGTCACTGCCAAAAATTTGGTTATATTTCGCCCTTCTATGTGACTAAATCTTGCAGCTTTATCTGCATTGGAATGCTGGGCAAATTTGTGTTGTGACAAATTGTTTTGTTTGCAAAAGTTAAAATCCTATGAGTAATTATTGTGGTTAGCTGATGGTGACCATACATTTTATGTGGTAAAGAACGACAGACCATTTCCCAACACTGTTGACCCTCCCCGCACTATCGAAGCTTCGGTTAGCTGCAAAGTTAAGCATCAGTGTTCCCATCAGCTTCTGAATTACCGGTAGACGTAAAACTAGTTCAGAGAAGTTATCGCAAGGGGGCGCTAACTGGATCTTTGGTCGTATGCCTGGGAGTTATTGTCCTTTTCATCAAAAATGGCAAGAACCTCTCCCTCTACGAAATATAAAATAGAATGTCAACTTGATAAGGCAGTTGCCATGGTGCACAAGAAGATGACATAATAGAAAGTTGACTCTTGAATAGGCTAACAGTTGATCTGGTATGGTTGGAACTCAATAGCGGAGTTGCAACCGAATCGATTTAACGATTGCGCATGTCCGGAAATTAGGGTGCGCAAAGGCTACTGGGATTGTTGATGGTAAACGGGATGGCCGACTGGTTTGCACGACGTGTAATTTGTGTGCATTAAACTACGCTGCTGTATGTAATTCTGCCGCTANGAGATTTTTTTAATTTAATTAAGTGTAGTACATGAGAGTTTATTTCAGTGACCAACTAATACACGTGTGAAAATAAGAATGTCGGAAACTGGAAGTGTGACCTCATACAATATAATAGCATAAAGAATCCAGAAAGTACATGGATAAATTGAAACGTAATTCTTATGCTGACAAAATAATGTATACTATACAAAATATTGACAATTGTTGCCCAGGCAACGTCCTTGTTCTGTCACCTGCTTATGTATCATTGCATCATCAGTCTTGAAAGATAAAAACAGTAATCAACTAAAAACTCACACTCCCTGTGTCACAGATTGATGGTTCTTGGAGCGTAGTTTTCACCCAAAGTTCAGGCCCTGTAGTTCACTTCAAAAGGAGTTTACAAATTTCCCTCCAAACCCGCCTTTGGGTTGTCAAGGGTTACAGAGTATTATTTTGTTTCAGGGAATTGTATGGGAAAGCCGTGTTTAATATCTGTTAATGGAGTAAAACCAGATTTGGTATTCTTTTAAGAAGTAAAAGTAGACTTCATCAGCAGTGACAGATATCTGATTTTGTTGACAAGGGGGAGAGGGTTTATTCATGTTGATGATGCCGTTTTGTGCTTGTGGGGTACTTTTTTGACTGTGTTCCCTAAGCAGGTGTTCAACCCTATTTCCAAAACAATAAGAAAATATCAGTTCCTTGCAAACTCAAAAAACACTTCTCCTCTGAGTAAATAACAAGTTGAGAAAATTTTATAAAGTGTCTAAATTAAAAGTGCACTTCTGGGACGGAACATTGGTTTACAACCGCTTTAAACCGTGCACCCTTTCCTGCCACTGTTCAGTTATTTCAGAATCAGAACTGTTTATTGTATGTAGGTCTTGGCTTCATAATACAGTTATTTGCACTCTCATGATTGCAAGTTTAGTCTTCGTAGCTGCTGTAGGTGCAAGGTGAGCGGACCAAATAACGAGATGTCCCACCATACATCAGTTTGGCTGTATGAAGCAGTCACATATACTCAGACATAACTAAAAATACAAATAGTGTGAGGAAGACACTTTTAATGTTGTGAGAGTTTACTGAAGTGTGCACTTCAGGTGCAATGCCCATGTTTGACTGAAATGCCCATCCACGAAATCTTCAAATTTTCACCTTTTTAAAGTTAATTTTCGACTTAACGCCCACCCACAGTTTATCTGACCGAGACTTTCAAGCTTTCTCGTCCACTGGATTGCAAATCGTGGTAGCGTAAGAGTTGCCTAATGTAGGGATCTTTACTTACTTCCCAGGTCTTTAAAATCTTAGTTGATGTCAACTAAAATTTTCTGTCACTCTACATAATTGGCCTACTTCCGTGCTCTGTGGTCTGTTTCTCAGTCTATTGGTTTTTGCCTTTCAACTTTTTACTAAAAACCAGTCTAGAGATGGCTAAAAAATAGTTTGCTTCACAAAAATCACACTGAAGCTGAAAGTCAGAAAATCTGTTGACAAATCAAAGTTAAAAGACAAGAATCCATAGTCTGCTGGAATAAATTGCTGACAAAACGTTTTGAGAAATGCAAAAGACAAAAAATCAACTTTTGACTATTCATTGTCAGATTTTTTAATCATGTTTGGCTAAATGCCAAATGTCACTTAAGTTGTTTTGTTAAAGCATGATAGGAAATATGGAGATGAAACTTAAGTGGGAATTTTGTGTGACATTTTAGCCAGTTACCACGAACCACTCGCAAATGTGGACCAAAAGATGGCTCTGTCAGGCTGAACAGGTTGGTAGTCAAGGGTCCTTCATTTGTCAGTCGGTCAAAAACATTTCTTACGTGCTGCAAAGATAATATAAAATAGCTCTTATAACCAAGAAACGAGAACATTGGTTTACATAAAATTCAAAAAGATTATGCTAGTAAATGACGGACGATAAAAATGGAACAAATAAAATTAACCAAGTCTGAAACTAATCAAAAAGAAATGAAAAATGGAAAAAGAGAGCAGGGGAAGAGGGAAGTTATTGAAGTACCGTGTTTGCCGTAATAACCGCCCATGCCCCTATAACCGCCCCCCCCACACGTTTTCAGACTTTGCTAAAATAAGCGCCCAGTCCATGAACGTGTACGTGCGAAAAATGCCTTACCTACAGTCCTAAAATTGTACAGTAACGTCATCAATTTATCAATAATATCCGACAGTCCTGAAAAAAATTGTGCGCAGAATTTGTAGACCACGAGCCTCGCCGCTATGTCGGTATTTAGCCGTGACTATACACTTCAACTTTCCACCATGCCTCAAAACGAACACAAAAGTTTTGCTGATCTTGCGAGGACCAATGGTCTGGCCTTTCAGAACAGACATAGTGTACTTGTCTACGGGATTGCTTTGTAGATATTTCCCGCTTTCAATAGGAATCCAAATTTCTTTGTACATGTGAAAACCACCAATGGAAGACTAATAAAAAGCTTGGCCAGTGTTAAAAGCACGTGGCCAGGAAGTGCGCGCTACATACATGAACCTATCATCAAAGACATTAGTCGGGAACTATCCATTCATGAAACGGGTAGCAAAAGCATCGATAAGAAATGAATATTGGCACTAATTTCCGACAGTTTCTAATACTATAAAAATGTTTGGGTTATTTTTAAGATGAATTGTTTGATTAACCATAATTGGTGTTTTTAAGCCAAATATCCGATAAAATGACCACTGACAGTGAACACTTAGACACCCTTACACCACAAAATAACTGTCACGTACACATCCAGCCACACGGCGACTAATATGGGCCTTACTGATAAATGTCGAACGTTTTTAGCACATGAGACCAGCAAGTGCTGAATGAAACACGCTCTGGTTTAGGCCTACTGCTTGTGCAAATTTCTTTAAATACAATGCACATCTAGTAGCTCATTAGATTGCGTGGCTCTGGCCAAAAGACGGTCTCTAGTTGCTCTGGCAAATGAACTCTGGTGAAACGCACGCGCTCGCTTACTCAATGCAGATGAACTTCAGAACAAACATCACGTGACAACAACATGTTTGTTCGTCCAGACATTTTTCTTGTTGCCGATCATGTAGATGGCACGATGTAGCACAGATTTGTACTTAAACCTGCTGTTAAACCAGACTCCATGGGAACTTAAAAAACTTAGCGACGCTACTTGGAAAACTTAAGGAGGATTTCAGGTAATTTGCTTGAGTTGAATCTGTATTTTTATTCGAGCATTCAAGTTGCCATATCGACGATTGCGAGGCAGTCAGTGCGGGGATTTCAGCACAATTTTTTGTAAAATGATGGTAATTTAACAGCAAAGTTTGATAGAAATGCAACACGGTTTTATAGTAAGTCTTTCATAGATTACAGATACGTCACAGAGCGTAAATGTGATGAATCTTAGCTTCCGATTTCACCCGTTTCGGGGACCGGGTTTCAACGGCCTTGGGTTATAATAAGTGCCCCCCACTGAAACGAACTTTTCTAAGTGCCCTGGGCGGTTATTACGGCGAATACGGTAGTCCCTGATAAGAAAAATAATTGTTAAAGAAAGTATGCAGAATAGAAAAATTAGTAAAGTTACTGCTTCCATGCAGTAAATTTATACAATCTGCACTTTTTTAAAATTTGAATGTCGTAGTTCAATCCTCTCTTCACAAAGGGCCTCTTTGATTTTTCTTGACCTATCACCCGTTGTACAACGGAAATATGACAAAATGGTTCTAGTAAGTTGAAGCTACTTTTAATTGGCATTTGACTTTTAAGGTAAAAGCACCCAACCATCAGTATTTATGTTTTCCCAACTGTAAACAGCAAGTTGCTTTTTTTCAGGTGAATCTGGACTAGGGAAGTCAACACTCATCAACAGTTTGTTTCTCACAGATCTTTACAAAGATCGCAAAGTACCAAGTGTTGAAGGCAAGTTTTGTTAGATTAACTGTATATTTGTTACTATTTCTACGTATGGTAAACACAATCAAATTTTTGTTTGTGCTGTGCAAATTCTGGGGAGTAAATCCTGCTGCCTAGACTTTCTTTATGTGAAGATTATTGGCTTTAAAATTTTGGTTCAGCATTTAAAGGTTGCTGATTCTCTGTTTTATCATTTTTGATTGGTTGGGAATTGTTTGGAATTGAAATGACAAGGTTTTATGAGATTTTGCAAAGATTTATTGTTTTCAATAATCATGCCACTCTATTTTAATTAAGCAATAAAATATACTTTGCAAAAGTAGGCAATCTTATGATCATTGGTGGCTTTTCTGGGGATACCAATTCAATTTTTTACAGTTGTTTGAGACGTGCAATTTTGGGTATTTTTTGTATTCAGATCAATAATCGTGATTTGTTTTGATGTGTCTCATCGATTTAGTTTGCGTTTTAACGTCTTTGCCAAGCTCAAGTCCATCAACTTTCAATTTGCTTGATTAGATTCAGTTTAGTATCATCTGTTGTTGCCAATGCTTGAACATAGATTTGCCTTAGTCTAAAAAGGAGGAACATCTCAAACTGCCCTAATTTGTGAATGTATTTTGGTTTCTATGCTGACAAATGCCACCTGCCTACAGTGTAAAGCCATGGTTTTCCTTGATCTGTATGTATAAAGCTGTCCCCGTTAGAAGTATTATTTAACTATGGTTTTGCAGAAAAATTACAAAAGACTTTAGAAATAGAAAAGAAACATCTGGAAATCACAGAAGGGGGCGTGCGACTTCGTTTAACCATTGTTGACACTCCGGGATTCAATGATGGCCTGGACTCGGAAAATGAGAGGTATGATGTCTTAATTTCGTAGTTGGAATTATTCTATTGGTCCATGACCCAGTGTCCAGTACTGAAGTCGCCTAAATGTTTATATAGGTTACCATTCTGTCACAAAATCACATCTCCTTTGTTATTGTTTAAGTGCATTTATTTAATGGTCAATTCAAGTGGGCAGCTTACTTGATCTGCAAGCTTAATTACATCTGTAAACAAGAATTTTTATCGTGGTGATGAACCATGGCTTCGGAATGAAGTGAATGACCAGTCTTTGAAAGTCTTCACTGCTCTTGAACTGGGAAAGTAGTCCCTTGTGAACTCTGGCCTAAATTCTTCAAGCTGGTTCAGAGAAAAATTGCTAAAATTTTATTTTTCAACAACTTTCCAATCTCCAAAAATTTACCAAGTGTTGGGTGACAGCGGTAGCTACATATCAAACCAAGTAAAACTTGCCTACTGTTTTATTTGAAAAGTATAGACTATTCGATTTTCTTGTTTTTCAAAGACTGCAAGCTGTGATATTTAAGAACAGACATTTTGTTGAAATGAAATAAATTTTGTTCCTATAATAGAGGCCACATTTCTGTCCTACAAAAAACATTTAAATATTAAGTTGAAAGCCTGAGAAAACATTAAAAAAATTAACAAATTATTCATTATCATTTTTGACATCAGCTTAATGAATTTGAATATGGNAAAGCTAAACTTTGAAGTGTCTAAAAAGTAGGTCACACCAGTGCAGTGTGCAGTTTTAAACCATATATAAATACCTCCAGCATGACCATCCTTATGATAAGACACAAGACAATGTCAATAACTGACATTCAACATTTGCGTGGAGTTTGGAGTTTATAATGTGGATAACACTGGGAACTGTCTGCCTACTTCAAGTGACATTTTCTGACTTATTATAAACCATTATTGGAGTTTTCTGCTGTCATAGGCGGGGGCATTTATGCAGAAAATATCAGTTTAGGGACCTGAAGTCTGGTGACAAATAAATGCTTGTATGTTTCAACTCCGCATGCAAATTGAAACTGGAAGACAGTTACACAACACATCAATGTATGATTGTTGCCAGTGGTAGGGTTTCATTGTTGAAAATTCCCTTTGGTTTTGGTTTTGCTGTCCATTTCTCATGATACTGGGGAAAGTTTTGGGATTCAAGCTTGCATCCCCTATTGAAATATTTTAATCATCATTCTATTCACTGTCATATTTATTACACTGGAGCTTATAAATGGCATTTTGAATAAGGGTGTGTAAAACAATTATGACTGGTGTGGAGTTCTGTAATAATCAACAATGAATCACCATTTGTAACTTGTGACCAAGAAACTGAATGCTCATGTTTTTTATTTTGTTTACATGCCCCCTGAATACTAGGGCTGGAGCTTTTAAAATTGAAGGGTATTGTATAAATATCATGAGCAAGGGATTTCCTATATTCCTATCTTTAGTAAGGAAACTGCAGTAGTTGATGTCTATTTCTAGTTTTCATATCCATGACTCTTATTGCCTGGCATTGCTATTGTGACTACCCATCCACAGAGAAACACTCCACTTTCACCTGCCACTGACAAACAAAGCATTCATTATCTAATAGTCTGTTAATGTTTTGTTAGACTTTAGTTTATGTATGTGAAACAGATGAAATCAGTGGTACAGTCTATGTTATGGATATTGATTTTTCAGGTAATTGCTGATCTCACATTTCTACCAAATTCCTTTTTATAATCTTGTGCTTGTTTTATCGCCTACCCCCTGATTTTTTAGTTTCCCAATTTAAAGGCTGTGTTCCTTAACTGGGATGTGGTTAGGTATGCTTAAGGCATTAATTTTTTATTTTAATTACGCAGTTTCAAGCCTGTAGACGATTACATAAATCAACAGTTTGACCAGTACTATAAAGATGAGTCGGGGATCAACAGGCGTAACATAGTGGACAACAGAGTGCATTGTTGTTTGTACTTTGTCTCACCGCTCGGCCACGGGTAAGTGCTCGCATATTTCAGATAAAATATGATGGACATGTGAAATTGTATTTTTTTAAATTTTTATAAAAATAGATAACACCAAACAAGTGCTTATTGTTTTAAAGTTTTAGATCGTACTATCAGTCCATGCTTTGAGAAATTGTAGGCATTCACAATATTATAATAGCATGTGAAACATGAACACAGATCAAATTTTGTTGTTGTCCGAAATTTGGTGAAGTTTTACCACAGTATTATTTTCATTCACTTTTCGAAAACTCTTCACTCATCATTGTTTCGCTATAATTTTTGAAAAGCTGATTACGTACATTGCTGCGCAGAATGGAAACTTTTAACAAATGTTTTTATGACCTTTACGTGGACTGTGTAAATCAAGTTAATCATACTAAGCTAAAATTTTTATCTGCTTCTGTTGAGAAATTTGGCAAGTAAAATTTCCCATCTACATCTCAATCGTGTGCTGTGTTTTTGTTCATGTTTTTTTGATTTAACTCTTTGTTTTTGATTGTTAGTACGCTAAGTTAACATTCCTAATTACTCATGATAACGTGATCAAGTCATTGATTACTCATGATAATGTGATCAAGTCATTGATTACGCATGATAATGTGATCAAGTCATTGATTACTCATGATAATGTGATCAAGTCATTGATTACGCATGATAATGTGATCAAGTCATTGATTACGCATGATAATGTAATCAAGTCATTGATTACGCATGATAATGTGATCAAGTCATTGATTACTCATGATAATGTGATCAAGTCATTGATTACGCATGATAATGTGATCAAGTCATTGATTAC
>NMRA01000153.1:254788-291805 GCA_002633005.1 Phoronis australis
AGACATTTTCGGGACTGGGTGAGGAACTCAAGAAGTAAAGCTTAATAATTGCCAAATGTATCAAAGAAATGGCATAAGAATATTTATTGAAACTAAAAAACGAATAACAGTTACAGAACATTCAGAATTCCATGTTATAGACATACTCTTGTAGTTGTAGCGACAGCAGATGATAATGTAGGCCTAGTTCTTGGGGTGGTCTATTCCAATAGGAGCGATGAATCAGCGCAGCTTTGCGTGATTTTGCGTTTCACATCATAAAGAGTTCCATAGCAACTCGAGTGTGAGTGTCAGATTTGAGTACGTTTGGAGTCTACTCGAAATGCGACATTAGGTACGCTTTTTTGAGTACGACTCCAATGAGCACGATTTTGAGTATGAAATCTCGAGTATGAGTATGAGTCTGAGTACGGAGATTGGAGACCGGACCCAGGTCCAGGGATCATCGAGCCGGGAAATATTGGAACAGATTTGACATCGTAGTTTTGGGTCATTGGAACGGAGGAATATTGTAAAACACTGGGTTTTTTGTAACAACAGCTTAAAAGTACAGAGTCGCGCAGGTGTACTCCTTTACGTAGGGGTGTCGGTCTGTTCTCTTTTGATGTGCTATCTCTGAAGTGGTGTACGCTTGTAAGTTCCCACACTCTGGAGTGCATGTTACCTTGACAACAACATATATGATTGACAGGTGACTCATACGTACGCGCGTGCTGAATCCAGACGTTGTCTTTTGTCACATAAAACAAGACCCATGTTGAAAGAGGCTGTTAAATTACTTGACGGCATTTCGAAGTCTAAGGACGGCATATTGCATGCAAACAGCGGGACCGACCAGTGCGATATTGCCGTAGGTGATATAATAGGATAATCTGTACATATTACATGTAAAATAAATGTGTTTTTCGAGTTGCTTTATGTTTGCCAGGACTAGACCTATCTATTTTACCCCCCTCCCCCCCAAAAAAAACGGCTCGCGTAGGTTGAAATTTCCCGGTGGCAGGTACAAGACATCTATAATCTCGACTTGCATTTCCAAATTTCAGGTCGCCAATGCGACCAGCAGTTTCTTATGCCGAGCGCGGAGTCTTGTTTGCAAAACACTGACTCGGAAAGGACGCATCCACGGATGCTGGTTACCCGAAGAATTGGAGCTAAATCTATGAATTGTTTTTTACTGACGCAGGTACATGTACGAACTGGTAATTTTTTCCTCAGACTCTACTGTACGCACTCACTAGACTCATCCCCAGTCATAGTGTTAGTACTTTTAAAATAAAATCTTAAGCAAATGCTTGTTTTTGAGTAATGCCTTTGCGGTAACTTTTGATTGACGACTGGCTCATGTCCGCTTACCCCCGATTCTCATCTTCTTTGCATGGCATGTTTCACTTAATTGGAAGTGGGCAACGCTGGGCGGTTGAGATAAAATAGCTAGCCGCAGAACCATACATTGAAAATGAGTCACAGAGTCTAATCTAATCTAATCTAATCTCCAACATAAACATTCCAAACACAAAAAACACCTGAATTTGTTTTTCAAACTTTCATTACATCATTAATTTTAAAACTGGTCTTTGACTCCGAACTTGACAGCTAGCACCATAAATTTGATGTCTGCTGTGACCTCTGCAACACGTGAAGCTCGCATACGCGCACTTGTAAAGTGTCATCGCGTGAAAATAGTTGCAATCCAAGTTATTGTTACTGGTCGTCTACGCACTACAGCTCTAATAAGATTGCAGGACGGCACAGGGCTATTACTCATTATTTTGTAAATTTAATTGTGATTGACTAATCTGTGAGCAACAGAACATTACTTGGGATCGTGTTATGACACTTTTAGCGACATTTGGCGACTTGATGATAAAGCTCTTTGAAAAGTTCTACGCGTTCCGAGTACGTGTGTCGTGTGGTACTCTGATCATGAGGTAAGATTAACCGCCCAGGGCAACTGTCTGTCGCCCATGTTCAGTTAACTGCCCACCCTGGATTTCTTGAAATTTCACGTTTAAGCGCCCATGTCTGTTAACCACCCACTCCCGATTTTTTGGGTTTGCCGATTTAACCGCCCAGGGCATTAACCCAAACGTTTACGGTATTAGCAGGTATCAAACTCAGCATTAGTTCAGTCTTTTCCCACTGTATCAAGACTTATGCCCACACCAATTATGTAACACAATTAATACAATAAATTGATAGCAATTTAGTGTATTGAGACATCATTAAAAGGATACTAAACTTTGTTTTGATGATTTCAACCAGTACTCATTATTGTGTCACCTGCTAATGCATCATTGGCGTCAATCAAGAAAAAAGCAGGAATTAACTAAAAGTTCAGTCCCCCTATCACAGATTGGATGTTAGTTATTGCTGGGTGGTTTTTCCCCACAGTTACCAAGTAATTCGCTAAACGCGTAGGTCATGCTTGCCGGTTTAGCAGAGTTAAAAAGGAGTGTTCAGATGTTCCTAAAAACTCTTGAGGGTTGTTGAGGGTTACAGAGCATTATTTTGTTTCAGAGAACTGGAAGGAAAAGTGGCTTTCAATGTCTTGTTAATAAGCAAAAAACTGGCTTGGTATCCTTTTAAGGATTCCTGTTGTTCAGTGTCAGGACTCTCAGGGCAATTATCTACCACGGTTCAAAGAGCAACTCAAACCATTACCATTATCATGGGGTACAAGAGAACCAAAATCTGTTTTTCGATCGTATTTCTTCAAGTGTGACTCTCAGGGAATTAAATTCCAGAACCAAATAGTTCAAAAAGTCACCAGTTTTAGTCCATGATATAGGAAATTATTTTAGCCAAAGTTCTGTACTCCCACCTTAAATCAGATTCCTTGATAATCAGGCCTCCAAACAACAGCTGGTATTGTACAAATCTGTTAGTGACAAGAACAAGGTGCTTTGAAACCCTGAAACAGCCATAATCCGTTGTGTATTTCTAGCAAATTTTTATGAAAAATTTTTGCATAGGGACACGAATTTGCTGGGATTCTGAGTTCCACCAGATTTTGCTAAGTTAATACCAGGAAAATTATTCATGACCTATGTGCTTTGGTGATTCAGTTAAAATTCTGATCGTTGTCTATATCATAAAACCATTGGTACTAATACTGGTGCATGCGTTGTACTGCACTCACTATGTAGTGTCAGTGTCGGCCAATAAAGGCGCCATAACTTTCCGGTATTCATGAGTCCTTTGGGGACACGACCATTTGTGGAATTTTATCTTGTGTATTTTTTCGGAAATATTAGTATGGGTCTTCAAAATGCATAGTAACGGCACTTATGCATTATTTTCTGTTGCAGGTATTAAACGAGATAGAGGAACATGGCATAGACATCTACCAATTTCCTGACTGTGACTCGGATGAAGATGAAGAGTTTCAGAATCAAGACAGGGAACTAAAGGTACACCTGGGGTCTTTGTCTTGAAAAACAAATTAAAATATACTTAAAGCAGAAACTTGGTCGTATGATCCCATTATCCAATTGCTGAATAAAGGTTTATTCAGGTGATTGTTAATCCATCACAGTCAAAAAAACAATTTTTAGAATTTTCTATGTAACTAGCAGTTATGTATTTATCCTAATAGACTTTGGATTTTTGCTCATGTGAGATTTTATTACATTAGAAATGGTTGTGAGAGCATAAGGGCACATTTCTCAGTCATTTACATGAAACAGGCCCCTCGGGCCTCATGAAAGGTCCATCAGTGTACTGAAACAACAAAAAAGTGAAAGTGTTTATGTTTTAAAGACGTTCTTATTCTTTCATCACCGTGACTCCATAGTTATTTTTCAAAATCATGGATAGAAGATGTAGACATTAGTCGTAATGATTTTTTTTCTTGATTTCTGTTGAAGTTATTTATTTCCAACCGAATGTTAACTTTATTGATCTCTCTACCATGTACAACTTGATCTTTGCTTTATGACGTTGTTGATTTTTGGTACTTGTAACCTAGCAACCAGGGCTGCTTGTGACTTTTCACTCTGGTTATTTGCTTTTCTGTGAAGTTTAGCATGGTTAACGTTGTATCATGAGTGATTAGGTTCACTTGCCATACAAGCAATTATAGCAGTCTATTTTGCTCTACTAATTGCTTCACAACTGAAAGCTCTTGAATACATCAAGATACTTATCTTACGAGCACACCCCTAGGGTACTACAAACGCAGTAGAGTACTCCTCCGTAAATGCTATGAATACCTCCATCAACTATATCGAGTGATGCTCTTTGCACAAACCCACGTTGCTGTCACTTCTAGTGTCCCTACTACACAATGTTCCCGACAGACCAGTTCGTGATAGACAACCACCATACTTCTTAAAAGACTGTCGCGGCTTAGTGTGCTTCATGTCTAGACTATTAATTCTTAGATATAGTCTTCTTAAATGTAGGTTCAGTTATTTTTTGTTTTGTTTTTATTTTTTAAAATTTTTTCGGGAGGATGTTTCAATATTTTTTAGTTTCATCGCTAGTCAATAGATGGTAATGCTAGTGTCAAAACAGCCTTGTTCTCATTCTGTAATAAAAGTGTCACGTCGGCAAGTGTGTAGATGGTTTATTTGCTCAAATTTCAGTCTTGGGTATCACGGGCTTCTTTTGTTTAGGGATTAAGTGTCACGTCGGCAAGTATGTAGATGGTTTATTTGCTCAAATTTCAGTCTTGGGTATCAAGGGCTTCTTTTGTTTAGGGATTAAGAAGTAAAGATGAGTGTCAGTGATAACTGCTGCCTGTTGTGGCAAAAACTTAGACAACACAGACTATAAAAACTCCATACATCATTAAAAAATTTTCATTGTTTAAATGGCAAAAATCGGTTAACTACAACAAAAGAAAAAAGAAATATTGCACATTGCCACTGCTGTTCCTTTGTTGATATGTTCCAACCTCTGTTGTGCTGTTGCCTAAGCAACACAATGGAGCAACTTGACTCCGGTACACCACAGTTTATTTGAGTGCTCTTACTTCCAAAGACTGCAGCGAAATTTAAATCGGTGGTGCCATGTCAGTGTTCTGGCACTGAAATTATCAGAGAACTAGAAATTTACTTGGTGGCCAAGTGAAGTGAGGGACCTGCCCTGCTTGCTTGAATGGCCCAAAGGTGATGAACTGCTTTCTGCTCTCAGTCTACTCAGATGTCAAAAAGAGGCACCATTTTTATTAGCGCCACCTAGTGAATCTTGAGTCTGTTTTTATACATTGGGCTATGCAGTATGCAGCGCATATTTTTAAGGCAACTAATAAAATGGTTTATCCGACTTGATTTTTTAATGTTGTTTCCATGGTTTCACTCACCACTCACAATCACTAGAGCCAACTGTGATTAAGTCCAGTACTTGGAAATACCCATGGAGCATTGTGGGGCTCATGAGAAAATCGCTCTCTTTTCATGATGGCCCAAAGCCTTGCAGAATCTCGAGCAAATTGTTAAGAATATCGTGTGTTGCTTTCAGGCCAGCATACCATTTGCAGTGGTTGGTAGTAATGCAGTGATTGAGGTCAACGGGAAGAAAGTCCGGGGTCGACTGTATCCTTGGGGCATTGTGGAAGGTTAGTCTCCTTGACACTAATACATGGCGTAAAAATCATCAAGATGCAGATTTATTTTCTGAGGTCATTTTGCTACAGTGTATTCATAGCACATGTGCATGTTGGGTATAAAGTGACTGTAAACCCCCAGGGTCATTCATATTGACAAGGTGCCCGCAGATGTGTACCAAAAATTGTGGGTAGGCGGTACTTTTTCAGCAAGTTTTGCAGGGCCTGCGTGATATTCAATAGGCCCCTTAATTTCCATTTGGCTCCCACAAAAGACCCACTGCATTGGCTTCAGCCCCGCAAAAGATGCACTGGCCATCTTCTTACAGAAAAATCTACCCAGCAAAAGGGTGTGGGAATTAGCAGAGTTGGCACCCGCAATAGGGGTCTCTCAGCAATTTTTGGTACATACCTGCGGGCACATTGTTAATATGACTTTCCCCGGGGCTGTACCTGCCTTGGCAAACAATTTGATTTACACGACCTACCATTGTGAAGTTAAAATATTCCATAGTCAACAGTTGAGATCTTCCATAAACTGACCACTTGTTATTGCTTTAGACTAGGCACTACAACTTGTTATTGCTTTAGACTGGACACTGCAACTTGTTATTGCTTTAGACTAGGCACTATGTCACAAGTTGTTATTGCTTTAGACTGGGCACTACAACTTGTTATTGCTTTAGACTAGGCCTTTTGACTTTTGGCAGCCCAGCCAGATGGCTCTTTATTATGTTGGCAGGGAATGGAGTAATTGAAAAAATGTGCTTCAGTTCACAAATTTAATTGGGTTTTGGCTTGAATTTTCATCATGATCAGACCAGTAAAGCACCGTAGGGACAATGCAGCAGGACGTAAATGCACACATGAAATGATATTTTTCAGCCATTCAGGGTCTTCTCACCTAAATGAGAACCCAGTTGTATCCAAAATGTTATAAATGTATATCCATTTAGTTTCAAGAACAAGAAGCCGTATTTCACACACATCCTTGCTTTGTTTTGTGACTTTGCCACAAGTGGCAAAAGTATAGCTTGTATTTCTCAATGATGTCAAAAAATCGACTTCAGACTTTCAAGTTATGACCAAAGACCAAAAATTGACTTTTTTTGTTCATGAAACGGTCTTTTCTGAGGTTTTGTCTTTGCTGGGTCTTAACTTAGCTCAAATTTCAGTTTTAAACTTGGACATGTTTTTGGTCTTAACTCTTAGTAAGGATACTAAACCCTGTTTTGGTGATTTCAACCAATCCTCGTTCTGTCACCTGCCAATGCATCACTAGCGTCCCAGTTGAGTGATAAAAGCAGGGTTCAACTAAAAACTCATACTCTCTGTGTCACAGATTTGATATTATGGTTCTTGGCTGGTTGTCTTTCCTTAAAGTTGTGTAACTCTCCTAAAGCGTAGGTCATGCTTGCCGGTTTAGCAGACTTTGGTAGGTGGCAGGAGTTTTCAACTTTTGTTCCAAAATTTTTAGGGTTGTCGAGGGGTACTGATCATTATTTTGTTTCAGAGAACTGGATAGGGAAGTCTTTTTAATATCTAATGCTAATAGGCTAAAACCAGCTTTAGTATCCTTGAAAGTCTTAGGTCACTTTTCATGAAAAGGGCCCCAGGAGGTCTTGATTTTGTAAGCTCATATTTGGTACCCAAATACTGAGCAAGTCCTTCATGTAATATGAATGGTGTAGAAGATGAACTTCAATTTGTTTGTCTGTTCTCTATATAATGATTTCCTAAGAACACTTTGTTGTGAGGTTAGCAATTTGTCTAACAATTTTTTGACTTTTTTTCTGGTGTAGATAAAGTATTTCTTATGGTTAATCTGTTTAAGAGTGTTCTGTTTTTATGTATAATGGATTTTGAAAGGCAGACTATGTTTATTTGTTCAGTCGATAACTGTGACTTATATGCACTTTGGGCTGGGTTTTATTTTTCGAATATTGTGTAAATTTGTTGAAACCTGTTTAGCATGTGTAACTATAATAAATCAATTCGTTTATCCATTCATCCATCTATTCTTTTATTCATTCATCCATCTATTCTTTTATCCATTCATCCATCTATTCTTTTATTCATTCACCATGTATTCATTCATACTACCATTGTGACACTATAGTTACGCCACCTTTTGGAGATCACTCATGAAAGGTGCTAAAATTTCCAGTCTGTTTTGGACTTTGAAGAACTAATAATTGTCTTCCTTCAAGTTGAGAGTCATGTCTGTTTGTAAGTATACTTTTTCTAAAGTTAATTGCTGCTCGTATTTTTTCTTTCAGTTGACAATCCTAATCACTGTGATTTTACCAAACTTCGCCAGATGTTAATAAGGTTTGTACAAAATGTTAATTTATGTTATCGTGGTTGGTACTTTTCATACCAGGCACACGTCTGCACAGACATAGAAATACAGTAATTGTTTATTAACGAAAAATTTTTTGATGTTACTTAGCTTTGATAAGTTCAAATAACAAACATTTTCAATGACTGACGTACACGTGCTTCATGTGTAAATGGTCAAAATGCAGTGATTATTATCAATCGCTTGTCAGTCCGGGCTATTTTCAGTGTGTGAAGTAGAAAATTAGAGTTTGGGAAATTTCTGTTTCAATAACGAGCCATTAGTTATAACGAGCTTAAGGCTTGTGATTTTCATATTCTGGCTTATTTACACAGCGATTTTGGATGCACTACATATGACATCTGCGACATCTGACATCTGTGCATAGACAGATCCATTCCTGCCAGTCGTCTCTAGTTCAAACTAACATCTGGGTATCCCCAATAGTGAAATGTACTCCGTGAAAAAAATCAGGAAGCAATAAAATGGTTACCTGGCGACTAAAGATTGACTTCTAATCACGTGTTTGTGTAAAGTGGTGGTTGGCTTGTTATTTTTAGCACACACATGCAGGACTTAAAGGATGTTACAAGGGACGTACACTACGAAAACTTCCGCGCCAAATATATCAGCGAGATGAGCACACAGGCCACAAAAGAGAGAACGTGAGTTCAGTTTGTCACAGGATGTCGAGTAATTTAATTTGTTTAATTTATCCTGGCTCTTATTCTTTCTTGTTGATGCGATGGTCACAGTTTTCCAGTTGGCAAAAATTTTCATGCACTTGAAGTTTAGGGCTAGTATAATTAAGTAGGTGACAATATGGAATTTTACGAGCTGAACAAACGGATCCCTTTGTGGGCATCGTCTCACTTTCAGCTATATGCATTGAATTAAAACTTTGAAAACGCATTAAAGGAGCATGCCACCCAAAAGACAACCTGATTTGTATCAATTTAGATCGAGTAGTTCTACTCCATAACGACACGTACGGTTGCGTTACCTGACACCTGACGGCAAAATTATCCAAAAAATTATCCAATGACGTCATCGGTTTCACACGCAGTCTGTTCAGCAGTTCACAGCACGGGTTACTGGTGTCAGCTTTTCGCTTGAAGACATCGTTTAACACCAATAAATCTTCAAACTTCGATGTAAAATCCTTAAAAATACACGGAGTTCTTATAAAAACGTGTTGTTTCATTTCGCTCTTACAGATTTATTGGTATTTGGACACACCGTAGCCTACAAAGTTCGGCAGGCCAATAAGGTCCCGTAGCAGGAGTTTGGGTTCTGTTCGGAGATAATTTCGAAGACAGGAGAACCTAGATCTGTGTTGTTTAGATTTTTTGAGTTCTTAACACAAAACGCTTCTTATCCTGGCCAGTGGCTTGGAGCCCGATCAGGCCCGTCGCTGCTGGCCGGATTGACTCGTTATTCCGGCCACTGGCTCGGAAACTGATCGGATATCACGAACATAAACCAGCCAAAGTTCAGTGGAAACTAAACTTCCAGTCAAAAAAATACTGTACTAGCGAGCCAAAGTAATGTGCACGTGATTATGTTGGCGAATTAGCCACGAAACTGCAAATCTACTTACTCGTCGGGGGCTGCAAATTCAGGTTCCGCTTTGGCCACAGCACCGCCGGTCATGGCAGAAGTTGTAAATGTACATTGACAATCATTATTTGACTAAGGTAAATGTAAATAAAGATTTCTCTAACACCTGGCCGTGGGATGGAAATCGAGTTGTTTCACAACAGTTTCTGTCAGCACACACTAAATTACTAATTAACATGAGCTCAAACGGCCTCGGTGTCCAGTCAATTAGTTTTATTGAGCTAAAGCCGGTAACGCAGTGATTTATTCATTGCTGGCTTCTCAAATCATTTGCACTCACGAACACTCCAAAGGCATTACAAATTGCATCTAATGAGACAGACTTTGTTTCAGTTTGGTTAGGGTGAGAATAATTCATTTTGAAACAGAACGCTCAGTAATTAACGGCAACATGGCATCTCGCAATCCCCGGGCCGACTTGGACGAGCTAGAGCTCATCAGTCCCGACTTCGCAGGTGGATTGTTAAGTTTTACAGGCTATCAATTCGAACAGGAATATTGTGATTAAGAAATACTAGAGAAGCGCCGTGAACAAGCTCAAACACTGAACGGAACGTATGGAGTCATTTGGTACTAGTAAGCCGGCATTCGTCGGGCACTGTCGACGTCTGCAGGCCACAGACACGGAGATGTTTCACGGCCTCATACTTGCTATTTTCAGCGTACATTTCATTCTTCACTACCATGAGCCACTTCCTAAGCATTTCGGACTCTCGAGGAAGTAAAAAAAAAAACGATATACCCGCTTTCCTCGCAGCTACTTAGTTCGGACAAGCGGCAGCGATGCACCGCAACATAGCGGCATTCACTCTGCATATGAACCACTGACGTGGCTAGCGTCGGGCTCACCTTCCTCACAGGTTAACGCGACACCTCTTGGCAAGGTAAGGTCGACCGTATGCGAGGCGATGTGGATATAGACCGATTAAGACGGCAAAAAATACTAATTAAATCGGGTGGCATTCTCCTTTAAAGTAACGAATATGTGTAATTTTTTTTTGGTCATACTCTTCATAATATTGTGTTTTTGCTTACTTTTTTAGCTCCCAATTCCTGGGTCACGTCACAAGTATTAAACTTATGTTTTCATCGTGTAGGTTTGTACACTGTCTGGTAGCACCCTCTATTGTTCTTTACAGTGTGTCTTGCTGGTTCTTTTCATTGCCACATGTTCAAACTTTTTAGGAAACTCAAGAGAGAATCCTGTCAGAGTTTTGATAAAATCATGGACACCGAGAATCTTCTGCAACAGAAAGATGAAGAGGTATATTTCCTGTTTAGTGTTAAGTTACTAAGCCTTGTTGTGGACTTGATTTACAAGTTTTCTGAATAACCTATAGTCGTTCCTCACATGTACTTTTTGGTTCTCGTTGATTTCTCATCAGTGTGATTTACTCCATTTTAACTCAGTGACACACACGCACACACACTCACACACACACACACACACACACATGTTATTTCTGTTTTTTTGCTCGTCTGTGTATTTAATTGGCTAGTAGCGATGAGCACAGACAGTGGCGGTGACTGTGTTGTCCACAGACCTCAGGGCAATTTTTGAGATCGCAACATCAACAATACCAAAAAATGAATTTTGTAGATCATTTTCTACAGTCTGTACTGTAGGTTGTGATCTTGATAAGTTCTGGACTCCTGGAAACGTGAAAGTAAAAGTGATATGTTTAGAGTCTTCAGTTACGAGTACAAAAATTTTATTTGGCAGTTAAATGGAATTTTGTCAGAATTTCTCAACGAAAGTAACCTACTTTTTTAGTTCATAGCTAAAGTGGCCAGTATGGCACAGCTGTTCCCAAATACCATTTGGTAAAACTTTAGCATTTGCAACAACAAAATATTAAACTTTTAGAAGAACAAAAATTGGCAATCTAGCAAAATATCCCAATTTGTAAGAATCTTACTCTAGGTGTCATTTAACAAGTTTACATCATCATTTAGTCATGGTTTAACAAGTCCAGTAGACTACGGGTGAGAAACAACATGACCACCGGTCCCTTTAAATCGGACCTACTCACCTAAAACAGGACCTCCGGGGATCAAATGGGACCGCCGCACAAGAAAATGGGACTGACGCACCTAAAAGCATGACTGCCTCACCAGAAAACAAGACTGTCGGAGACTGAACATGACCGCCGGGGATTGAAACCGCAATGACAAACAAGCTAAGATTTATTACCGGTAGGCCTACAGGCATATGCAGGTCTTGTGCCAATTAATCCAACGAAATCTTTTGTGCGCTAGAGGACACTTCGCTTTGTAACATGCGGCACTTTTAAGTTTTAACCACAAACCAACCACGTTGCACGCGTTTGAGCTAAATAATTATAACTTTATCCACTGCGTAAGTTTTAGAACAAAATGCAAATCGTTTTCTCCAATTTGACGTTTTAGTCAAGAAAAAAAACGGGCGTTCTGGTTCTCGGGTGAAGCATCCCAACTAGCCTTTATGCGGTAAAGCAGTATACTAGATATACAGCTTGTCGCCGATGTGGGTAAAACACTGAACATATAAAATCTTCACCGAATTAGTGTTACTAACGACGCTCTTCCTTGAGTCAACTAAATTATTTATTGGCGCTCGCTGGGAAAATTGTTGTTCTGCCCTTATTCTGCTGCTAAAATTTAGGTTGGCTTACATTGACCAGTTTTTTTTACCGATTCTTCAGTCAGCTCGTCTTCTCTTCTACGAGGTTGCGTACATGGTACAACAAATTATCGGAACTGGTTTCATTTCGTCATAAGTTTTTAGTATTTTAATACCGGCAAACCGAATTTCAGAACAAATCGTGCTGCTGCGAAGTTCAGTCATCATCTTCCGAAAGATGTCGCAAAATTTTAAGAAATGGTGCGTACCCATGTCGCGAGTGCGACAGACTTTTTTGTTACAACAGGCAAACAAATGACATTCATTAGATTGTTTTTCACTCAAGCGGCTGCAATCTGCAAGGTGAGTGTTGATTGACTCCTAGATTTTACATGCGCCTGCTCCGCTCGCTAGCTGTACATGTTGATATAAGTTTCATGACGAGGTGACGAGCAGAACTATATCCGGGCTGTGGGAAATTTCGTGGATGTAACGGAGCTCAATGACACAGTGCTACCAAGCTTTACTTTGGCTAGTGTTTACACTGCTAGCTGACCGGTTACGTCATAACCCGCAGTATCATGCAAAGGCCTTGATAACTACATTTTGTCCGGCGGTCATGTTCAGTCCCCGGCGGTCCTGTTTTGTGACGGGTGGGGTGGTTTTTAGGTGCGTCAGTCCCATTTTCTGGTGCGGCGGTTCCATTTGATCCCCAGAGGTCTTGTTTTGGGTGAGTCAGCCCGATTTAGAGGACCGACGGTCATGTTGTTTCTCACCCGTGTAGACATTTAGTTGGCTTGTCTGTTAACATGACCTTGGTTTTTCTATTAATTTCAGATTAAAAAGATGCAAGAGATGTTAGCAAAAATGCAACAACAGCTGACTTATGGCAATAACAATGTGTCGTCTTCCAAGAGAACATTTAAAACATAGTTGTTGTCAAATGAAACTGACCAGTTTTAACTTCACATGAACAGCTCTTAAGTCGACATAGTTTTACATAAGATTTCACCCAGGACCAATGGTGGACCTTAAATATAAGGTTTAATTGTATTATGTTAATATTTAGAAATATCAGGCAAAAAAGGAAAGTTGGTTCTGGTTTTTACGCCCAACTTATTTAGAAACCTACACCCACACACTACAAAAATACCAGACCGCACTCGTTTAAAAACTGCACAAAGTTACATGAGGAAGGTTTGAAGCACGATTTGTGAAGCGATGAGTAAAACACAAATCCTGCATCATTTTTGCTCATCTTAGGTAGATTTTGTTTAGAAGGCAGATCGGAACCAACTGTGCTTTTTTGGCCCTGATGTGCTGAAAGTTTTTTAGTGCAATTTTAAGGACAGTAATTCATTAAATCGGGGTAATTAAATATGTACAATTTAATGCCACTTCAAATTTCCGAGCTTTAATATGCGTTGATGTGCTGAATTGTGGATTGCTTTCTATTAAACAGAAGAGCATTCTTACTGTTGTGGCTAGGGGGAAACAACTTAGCTTCACATTGTACTCGTTTGTGTGGTGCTTCACTTTTCACTAGAATTATTTTTAGAAATATTGTTCATATATGGCAAATGTCTCGATGCCCAAAAATGTGCTGTAGATGCACTCAACACAATGTTCCGTCAAATATGTGCTATAAACAAGTTCATAATGCCAGTTCGAAAACAAGTGCATTTGCACTGCAACAGAAGAAAGGTCAGTGGTGACTTGTTAAGCTTATTTGAGAACTGACGGCTGTCCAATGAGACACATTGTCAAGGTACCATGCAACAAGGTTTGATCTGGATGTTCTTGCTTTTCACACCAGGGTTTTCCTTGTAAATTTACCCAACTGTACTGTCAAGTATCATCGTGACATTGAACATTTGATGCTTGTCTGGTTTGTTTTCAGAAAATGTACAAGTTGTGCTAACACTTAACTTTAAGAGTGTGTATATTATCAGCAAGTCATTACGTAATGTTTTAGAAATCTCTTGTCACAGCAAACATGCCATGAATTATTTTATATGAAAACAGTCCCACTTCCATGCCAAGATTCCTAATTAAGTACTGTTTGCCCGATTCAAGGGGCAGGAGTGAAGTGGTGGGTGGGGAAAAAACAACACAAACTGATGTGAGCTACTCAATGTATTGTGAACAATACAAGAAAATATATAAGTTGAATAACTGCTGACTGAACCAGGACTCTTCAGCTCTGTGTGCAGCGTCTCCATTGTCCACATTTAGAGATCAATTTTTAGTACACTTACTTCATCACAGTGACTTGAATGACAACAAAAGGGCACATAGCCTTCAATATTGGCAACAACTAACCCACCAACTCAGAATGTGACCAATGATGGACTACCATCTTGTCAAATATAGCATTCATCTGAGCCCAAAAGTCCAAGATCTTCATATCCGTATCGGTGGTACTGGGACGAGACTACATAGGAATCGCTGTGACCAATCCCTTAATTTCAGAACATGTTCAACAATCATAATCTTCTTTTCGAACCAGTGGATTTATTTTCCAAATGGAGAAATCTGCATTTCAAAGTAAGAAATCAACCATCATTCACAACCAAATCCATCTTGTGCTTAGAAAACTGACTTAATTCTTCATTACCACGTTCAGGGGGTTAACATATGGTACATAATTTCAGTTTTAAGAAAGCAAATTTCTCCATTAAGAAAGTTGAAACAGTTTAAAAAGCTGGCTATTTGACACTGGTTAAGCTGCCAGTATTCACAGTCTCCAAATATTCTAATTCTGACCTCACAGACCATCAATAGTTCCCAGGAGTGCTGCCTGGTGAACTTGTGCAGCTTTACATTCAAGAATTACTGCCCTACCTCAACTTAATCAAAGAGTGATGGCATTTCGATTTGAATTGGTTTCGAGTGGGATGGACGCCATACTTAACGGAAAAATGACAAAGTGGTGCATTGGGTGACAACTATTGTGCTTCAGTATGTCTCAACTATTTTGCACTGGGGCCAACGGCCTTGGTGCTTGTACTGTTCGCTCCTCCATTCATATTTTACTGTTTGCATACTATTCCAGTCTTCCAAAATATTGCACAAACCAAATGCCGAGTTGCGATTAGGTAACTGCGTAGAGCACCGACCGAGCCACTACCAGTTCTCGGGCAATGCTTTAACACAGACATTCAATTTCAAATGTTCAAAATATACTTTAAAATATTCAAACATCATGGGCAATGACAGATTCGTCGTACTTCAACTTGAAAACTATATTCAAAACCACACAAAAAGGACACTTTCATCACAGGCTTGGCTTTGAAATTACCACTTTCGCTACTTTTGCCAATAACTGAAAAATGATATCTAGCAGGTTGTCACCCATCCATGATGCTGGTGTACATTAAAGAGATGAACAAAACAGGTCCTAACACTTTCACAGATAAAAAACAGTAATGTAACCCCTGCCAGCACATTAAAAGACATTCTAGCACTTCCAGCCACACTGGGCCCTGTAAGCTTGTTCAGTTCTAGACTAAACAACATGATTTTTATGATAGGAAGAAAGCAACGGAAAAACACTTGTGTTCTCAAGGAGGAAGGTGTGACACAGAGCATTTGTGAAATCATCGCAAATTCACAAGTGTTCTTGATATTTGATTTGAAGCAAATACGACCTATGACCTATGATCGTAGAAAGTTATGTCTACCATAGACTTTATTGACAACAGTTGGGTCAGAGTTACCAAGACTTATTCAGTTGACAACACACTCCAATGTCATTCTACGCACAAAGGGGAACGTTGTGGGGATGACGTCACCTCACTGTTCAACAACTAGGGAGTGTTCCTTCAATAATATTTTATTTCCTGGCATATTGAGGTCTTACTTAAAAAAATCTGTTCACATTTCATTTCCATGAAAATCCCGTATCTTGTAATAGTAATGGCAACAGTTTGTTCGTCTGGTTCTCCTTTCTGGTCAGTGTCCCCCTACTATTTTATACACCGCTGGCAGGGATACCTCTTCTAGTCAATAGAGGGAGTTCACCATGGGTCACATTCAGAGAGCAGATTTATGAACCAGACATGTACTAGATAACAACAGCCATCTTTGTCTGAAGCTAATCAACAGATAAAGACTTTGTCCCTTGAAAGCATAGGACAGACATTTCGTTCCTTCTAGACAACCGGCTACTTTTAAAAAAATGATGGTGGCTGAGCAGATAGTTAGAATAGTTTTCCGGTGAATTATGAGCCAAAGTCTAAAATAATGACAAATTTACATCAGCAGACTGACAAGGTAAGATTGGTCTTCTGTCCAATTATGGTTCTGAGTAACGTTATTTCACATCTTTGTTCCGAAGCCCATATGGTGACACAACTTTTCCAAGATCCAATCACCAAAAAAACTGTGTTCTTTAAAACCAAAGCAAAGTGCCTAAACCAAACTTGTGGCCAATTTATCATTACAGTGTTTTCAATCCAAACCCTTGTTAGGGTTGTTACGTCCACACTAAATTTCACAAATTTCAATGGTATCTCAGTGAACAATTTTTTTTGAGTGCCAACAATTTGAAAAAGAAGACAGTAGTTACCAAACTAAAATTATCCAGTCTTGCCTTTGAGAGAGCTAGAGAACAAAATCAGTCCCAGAGAGATAGTGCTGGAGTTCTCTCTACTTACTCCCATTAGCGGTAACTAACCACTTTGTACTCATGGCAGTTGCAAACGACTAATCACTGTGTCTAGACAGTTTTTGCAACACAACTTCTGAACTTAAAATTCCTACGCGAATTGTCGCTTAAAATAGAGCTCGTCAGGTTTTGCTGCTCTGATGTTCTATCAACTTAAGGGAAATATATATATATACACGGCTTTCGTACCACTATGTATGTACACTTGCCTGGATTGTTGTATACCAAGTCCATACAATGCCGTATATGAAACAACGCAAAAAGTAGACAGGGCTTTAGTGAGATCTATTAGAGCAGTAGACAGTTGTCATAGGAGACTAAAAGAACATAGGAGACTGGATAATTATGCGGCTCAATTCAAATGTTAACTGTGTGTCATCCGTCTGGACAAGAGAGGTCAACAACCGCATGGCCATTACTGCCAGACAATCAATGTTCACTGTGTGGTCAACTCCACCGTATTAAATAAATAACTTATAAAAAGTGAATAAATAAGGAACCTAAAATTGCAATTTCCCCTTTCTATTTTGGCACCGTTTTCTCCCCCGCAACTTATTTTTGTTAAAAAAAGAAAACATTGTATTCAGCTCGTGTGCTGTTGATACAAAACAGGACTGTCCCAACAGTCTTGATTGTGCGTCGTCGGGGAATCTGCAACATATGCACTGTCCACCATCTTACCAGAATCTACCGCCATTGTACTGACAGTGCCGAGTGTCTTTGAGACAAAAGAAACATTACTACTACAAGCCATTGATCACATTAACAGTGCGTGGCGCCATGTTTGACACGAGCGCCACTAGGGGGGCCCAGTCATAATCATATGCTGCCAGTGCTCCCCCTTGTGAATACTGCTGGGTTAGATTCGGCTACAGCTTCCGAATAGGGTGGCGGATCTCCGGAGATACGGGGATTTCTGTTCACATCGCATGGAACTGTCGAATTTCCGCCTGCCCGCCGCGCGTGGTTTTCCACTGCGGCACTCCTGGACAGTGAATATTCATTATTGTTTCCCATTGTGTAACAACGTACATAGTGAGTCACATCTCCATTACTATTCTTTACTATCCGTGTTGGACCTTTGCCGTTCTCCTTGCCGATGAGACTATACGAGTTCTGCGACCTGTAAGTGGGTGGGCTCTCTCGGCCGCATATTGTCCTGTTGGGCGGTCGGAAACATTCATACGTCTGATGACAGAACTGTTTGACAGGCAGCTGTTTTTGGTTGTTGGAGTATCCCTCCTCGCCGTCCACCGAGGACGGAATGAAAGGCGGCAACTCCAATCGTGGATCAGTCTGATTTGTGGACACAGCCTGTTTGTGGAAATGTCTTCTATTAAAATGTGCTCTGTTACTGCTGCTGCCATTTGAAGACACACTTGAATTCATAGCTCTATTGCTTGGTATGTAAACTACCTGAAAAACAAAGGAAACTTGATTTCATAAAACCTAAGTTGTTACGTATGATGGATGTCACCTCATAAAAAGTAGACATACCCTTGAGACAAAATATTCTGGCTGGCGATTATCTGCCAGCTCATTTGGCTAAAAAGTCACTCATTTTCTGTCTCCTCAACAGGGGGCACCTGTATATTGTTACTGCACAAACACAACTTGTGCAGAGACTGAAATATCTTGACAGAAGCATTGTTTCAGATTTCTGCACTTATGGGGAAAGCATACAGGCCAGTGACACAGTTGCATGCTAGGACTACCAGTGTGACCTCACTCAGACTGATCAACTGTGACAGGAGAGAAGCTACAAATTGTGCACAGATGGGCAATGTGCACACTCTTCCTAGGACTGGAGCTGGGGGGGGGGGGNGGGGGGGGGGGGGAAGTGAATAGGACTCTTTGAATTGTAACCAACATGATCAAGTATGCTGTATGGAACACCAAGAGGCCATGCTAAGCAGGGATTCTGTATAATGATCCATCCAACCCTACCACAAACCTCAATGATTTATTTGTGGTCAGTGGCAACAATAAGCAATTAAAGTTTTGTAATAAATAGCAAGGCTCCATTATAGGCTCCACAGAGCTTCACAATGACAATAAAACTACACAGAACTTCACAGTGACAATAAAACTCCTCAATGTCGCCATTAGCGTATTTAAAAAAAACAAAAGAAATCTCAAACGAAAATATTTCATGCAACTGGGAAAATCTAGTTATTGATTTTTTAAAGTTTCCCTGTCTACACGGATAAAAATCTACTTAACTTCTATTGATCTTGGAATGAATAACAAAATTACGGCGTCATATTTTAATGCGGAATTGGACTGAGGCAGTCTAGACATTTCATAAGCACTATAGGCACACTTCACCACAACAGACCAAGCATTTAGACTGAAGAAAGATGTACATTATCACATGTTGACATCAAAGAGCTATTGATCATTAATGACTTTGCCTCTCTGACTGTCCTAATGCATTGCCAACAGCCTCACGTCTGCTACCTTCTACTACCGTCTGCTATAATCTACAACAGTTTCCAGGATTTGATCAATACTTTTAATTACAAATGGCAATGTCTTAAGTTGGGATTTATTTGTTGTAATCAACTTGTGTTTGTTTTTCCAACTCTGTTAACTTGCAACAGTTAAATTTGGATTGATACGCATTCAGTTTCCCAGGCTGCTGCGGACAGGGTTGCAGACAGACAGGGTTGCAGACGAACACAACAGATGCAAGTTGATATGTGAGCAGTTGCATGGTTTAAAAATGTCTGTTTTCACAAACACTGACGTCAGTGTGTTATTTGGCTGAACATAAGCAACTATAAGCACGTCTGCAATATAAGACAGGATACTGAATGCAGACAATTCATCAAGGTGACTAAAAATTAGTGGGTATGACGTATATGATGGAGCCCAAAAAAGCATAATTGGTTATGGTTTTTCATTTTATTAAAAATCAAGTCGGTTGTGCTGAATAGTTCTTCGCTTTTTCAAAATATAAAATCCACCCAGGACGAGCAAAAATGTTGAGTGATGTTTTCTACTTATCACTAAGCAAATCTGGCAATTCAAGCCTTGCTTACCCTCATTTACATGCCTTTGCATAGCTTTTCAAAAAAAACCCCGGAACTTAAGCTGAAATTGACATGGGTGGATACATTTTATTTAGTTAGTGAGCGCAAATACCAAAGTGAGTCCGGCAAAGACAAGACTCACCTTTGCCCTGTTTGGCCTAAACAGTCTCCTGACCGTCCACTTAGTCCACAAAATGAAGGCCAGACAAGTAGCAGACAGAGTGAAATCCAAGAAGTTTAATGCATAAACCTTTATGTCCTTGACCTTTGGAACAGCATCAGATGAGTAGGAGAAGTGAGTCTATTCAGACATTATGAACGAACACTGATACTTGAAAAGTGCCCTTAAGAGGTATTAAAGAGTTTATTCAGACAAGATGGGGAAATCTGACAAGATACACCACGGAAAAAATGATTGTGTAACAATCAAAAAGAAAGAGAAATGGAAACCAAAAGGGCAGCCGTAGAAAGGGTAACAGCGCATCAGTGTAAAGAGCCTGAAAATGTTAAGGCATCGAGAACAGTGAAAGCGTCAATATCGACACGCTCGCTCGCCAGTTAACAGGGTGAATGACCGAAGTTCCAGATGCCAGACGGATAATCCAGACTTCAGAAGCTGTCAGACAATTGAACAGCATGTGCTCTATAACAAAGAAGACCTAACAACTTGAGCCAGACGTGTGGCATGAGGCGTAGTTAAGCAAAGACTCACAATTTGTTCCAACATTTTCTTTTTTCACACAGGACCAGACAGAGCAACATCGAAGGACACCCTCATCTACTGTCAATACACTTGTCTGCCACCTGTGAACTTCAACACCTGTCCATTTTCAGCCCCTAAAGCCTTTCATTGATGAATGATGTAATATCCAGACAAACAATAGTCAGAGCAGAGTTAGTGGACCCACAGTTCACTGACCACATCATTAGGTCACTCAACCCTTCACTCCAATAAAAGGAGGTGATTCAGTGACATGCTTTTCAGTCACTTTGTCTACAACAACGACATTTCATGCTAAATCAGATACAGTTGCTTTAAATAACACATTCACAATAGGCCTGTATTGAAAAAATCAATAACCAGGAAAAGGCATAAATTTTTGCAGTGAAAATCAAGTCACTTTTTTGGTATATCTTTTTTAAATTTTGTTTTGAATGTAAAATTATTTAATCTGGATTCACACACGTAGCAGCCTCCAAGCATAGCATGAACTGACTTGCATAATCACCGTACAACACAACATTTACGAAATGAATAAAACAGCCAGTACACCTAATGACCCCCTACATCAACACTGATAATTCTGCTAAGACCAAATCAAGCGACAACATTATCGGCTGGTCCATGTTTCTGAGGTTATCAAGTACACAAACATTATGGTTCACTTAAGAGGGCTCCTCAAACAGTATCAGTGAATGCACACAATTAATACCATGCAAAGTTCATTGGAAGCATACAGATGTAAACTTCCACCAAAATCCACACAATCAAGTGATCCTCAAACAAGAAATTCAAGAACACCAACCAACAGACATTTATTATCGAAAGTTCATCAAGGCTGCAAAATCCTTCTTAGAAAGCCAACTTTCCACCCAATCCGGCTCCATTTGCAACGATTCCCAAGCCTCGGAGATGTGGGTGATTGCGACATGAAGGCTAATAAGAAGCTGTTTACCCACAATCCCCAGTGGTGACCATCGTGGAAGGACAGACACTGACTGATTACTCATTCAGTAATTCAGGTCTAAGGCAGGAAATGAGTGATCAGCTGCGTCTCCCCAACCACACTAAGTGATTGCCTCTCCTTCTTTAACTCAGTTTGGCCAGACGTCAAATCAGCGCAATTTTTATAATGTAATTTACCATTACATCGCCTCTGTAACGTATTGATGCAAAAAGACGCATTACACACAGAAGAGTCTTCTAAAGTGAAGGTCTAGGACAACTAATACTGCTAAAGTGAAGGTCTAGGACAACTAATACTGCCAAAGTGAAGGTCTAGGACAACTAATACTTCTAAAGTGAAGGTCTAGGACAACTAATACTAAAGTGAAAGTCTGGGAAAAGTAATACTCATACTCATCTACAAAACTTATGAAGACTTGGGATGGAGCTTCTAGATGGAGCTTTAAGTGCGTGTCTGCACATAAGTTAACCATCCAACAGCACCACTGAAAGAGTACACAGACCTGGCACTGTACTCAAAGGCAATTATATAGGTAATCATGATTTATATGAAAATATAATTGCACTTTTGCAATCTCAAACTTCACACGATCAAGGAGTGTCAGCGGATATTTATAAAGAAGAGAAATCCGACATATTACCCGTACTAAGCATGGTGCAGAGCAGTGTATTTTAAAAAATAGATTGGGTTTGTATTATATGCATCAAAAACTAATACACGGCCATTTGCAGAGACACCTACCAGCAAAAATCTGTATTACTGAGACCCTTGTACAATACTAGGATTTTTTGCTATGATGAGTTAGCATATCAAATTTCATAACATTGCCAAAAATGCAAGAATTTGGAGATTACGCCTTTATCAAAAATAATAGGTTTTCGAAGATTTTATGTTGTGTTTCAGAAGCGACAAGTCCTCAACTGGGCATTTTTCGGGTTTTTTTCCATTTTTAACACTTTTGTTTTAAATAGTACACACACAACTGATTTCACCCAATAAAAACATTTTAAGTGTGCTTACATTGAAAGTATAAACACAGCTTTACATATTAGCAGGTGTAGGAACCTAAACCCAGTACCATACTATTACAAACAAAACATATTTCGCTGAATGCTGTTCAAATTCCTGTTTGGTGTTGTGAACTTTAAACATACACCTTAAAATTTAACAGCTGATTTCATAAAAGTGGTTTAACAAAACCATGTTGAAGACTTAAACCTGGTCTTCCTAAACCTGGTCTAATTTTAGACCTAACATGCATCTCACCAACATGGTTTAAGTCTTGAAAACCTGGTTTTGTTAGACCATATAGCTGGTTTAGTAAAACTAGGTTTAAAGTATCTAAGCCACCCTACTGTGCTGATCCGGATTAACCCAACAAAGAAACTATTGAAGTGCTTCAATGAAACCTTGATCACGTGGGTACACAATAGCACACAGCAGTAGAATCAGTGCAGACATTTTCGAAAAAGGGCTAAAAGCTTTTCTCATGAGGAAAAATGTTCCCTCCCATAACTAATCAGAGAAAAAGCCAATGTCATAGGCGAGAATAAGAAAATGGTGCCAAATCAAGTCAACGTAAGCAGCAGGCTTGGAGAGATATTGATCCAGAATAAAGGCCAGAAAGAAAATTTCATCAGTGAAAAAATTGTGCCCAGAAAAACGGCGAACAGCACACGTACACACATTAAAGTACATGCTCACGATTAACCGCAATATAGTAATAGTAAATGCACACATTTATTTCCGTGTCATTTTACTTTTTTGTGGCCAAAGGGGGGGAGGGCACAGGGGCGGATCCAGGATTGAGTTTTGGGGGCCAGGGCAGAGTATTAACCAGGATTTTGCCCGTCAGACAATCGCACCCCGGACTGCCAAATGCAATCTGGGATAATTTTAGTGGAGGGGGGGGCATGGCCCCAATCCGCCAGTGGGGCAGGACCCAATGCCTCTGTTACTTTTGATCTTGTGTCATCCTGAAACTGCATATTGAAAATAGTCCATTCCCCCTCTAAAACTACGTCCTAAATGCAAACCACAGCAACATCCAGTTGCACCTATATTGTACAAGTCTGCCATATTTAATAGTGTTAAACCTGGGTCTGACCAAGTCTAAAGTTAAACCTGGTGTAAGATCTTAATACAGGTCTAAGTAATATATACCTCGTTGATGAAATGAAAACTGACTTAGACCAGGTCTAAACTGGAGTCTGGAGACCAGGTTTTACTAGACCAATGATCTAGAAGTTAAACCACCTTTATGAAATGCAGATTATCTTTAAACCTGGTCAAACTACAGTTTAAACCAGGTTTAACTTTAAACCACCTTTTTGAAATCGGCTGTAGGCATCTACAAGCATAAGTTCTTGCAGTGCACACAAAAGCACAGACAGCAGAGGGGACAAGTTCAACTGCAAACAGAACACCTATCTTCATCTCCAATGCATGACCCCCAAAACATTAAGTGCATGTCCTCCAGACAATAACAAATAACCTTGATAACAATATCTGCACTGGCATGTCCAATCTGCTAGGACAAATTAACCAGATTATCCCCGTTTGTCTGAGCTGGAGATAAGTGAAGTGCCAATTATGCAGGGTTGGCAACACAGGCAGTCCAAAACATTTAGCAAAGCCCCCTAACTCATTGATTATTGAATAGATTGAAACAGTAACCTATCTAGTGCAAGCAGAGACAGCACTACAATACAGATATAATTGATTACCTTCCACACTCATCCTAGTAAACAACACATGACCTAGGTTAACACCCTGCAACCGAAAGACACCTTTTAAAACCTGCATGCATAAAATCCAGCTAGACGAGTACAGAGAAACCTCACAGGAAACGACAACTAGACATTGAATTACATTGGTGCGACAATGCAAATTACCACCCTACCATTCCATGATATGATCATTCAATTAAGCAGTCAGACACAGCGCTACACAGATAGGGTAAATACCTCACTTGCGAGTTTCTCGTTAGTCAATGTGACGTCACCGGAAAAGGGGCAAAACCTGCCATATTGCTCTTGTTTGGCCCCGAGTCTTTGCTACACACGCTAAATTTTACTGGAGTTCTTATGGTGAATTTTACGCTTAAAACGTTAACACAACTTAAAAGATGGTAGATGGTTCGTGGAATAACTGAATGGACG
Source organism: Phoronis australis (assembly GCA_002633005.1). Classification (NCBI taxonomy): domain Eukaryota; kingdom Metazoa; phylum Phoronida; family Phoronidae; genus Phoronis; species Phoronis australis. The sequence goes on from NMRA01000153.1 coordinate 279,456, forward strand.
AAGAAAATGTGAACTTGTTATGTTGTGCGAAGCTGTGAACGGGCTGAATTTGGAACTCAACCCGGTCTAGGCCTGAATGCCGCAGGCACACAGGGGCGATAGTTTATCCCCATAAAAAGTTACTCACTTCAAAATACAGCAAATAAAATCAAATTAAATATGCATATGCGCACATGGAGTTATAATTAATTAAAACATACCTTGACTCTGGATACAATTTAGTCTACAAATAACTTGAACCTACAGTGCATCCATGAAAACCTCGCGGTTCGCTCAAGTTTCTCTCACAGGGCACCATTTTGAGGAAGTTACGTGAAATCACGAACAATAAGTCCAAGGAACACAAATCTTACAAATTCACTTGATATGTTCTCATGTTATTTTGCAAGTGTCACACGCCAGGTCTCGCGCTTCACTCAGTCTCGCGCTAGCCTTTGCCACCTGACCAGTTGAACTACTTTGTGGTTATCGCGCGTGAGGTTTAAGTTAACAGTAACCACAATGTGGAGTTGGAATTCTTCGCCAAAGTCACCTGAATTCCCGTAGCTATGCTTCATCGAAGATATGTTTAGAAGCAGAGAGGACCACTGGAGAAAGTAAGCGCCTAGGTGACAATTTTAGATGTAAAATGTATTTTTGACGTGGTAAATCAGTGAGCGGATTTCACCTATCGCCCGTTTAAAATACACAAAACGAAATTAGTACAAAACGCGATAGAACGTATTGTAGTGCAAATCTGAATTTCATTGCCATAACAGCAATGCTTGTTTGTCATTTTTTTAACTAAACGGCCAACAAGTGGAAGAAAATAACAGAATACACTCTGCTAACGTATTGGGCAAATGAGCCAAACGAAAAGCTTTTGCCCCACTTCCCGTGACGTCACAGTTAAGTCTCACGTAATCTCGCGTTATTGTTATTAACTCGCAAAAGGACTATTGAGCTGAGGTCATTAAAATGTCGAGCCCATGGTACATTACATGCACAATTTGCTTACCCTCCCATGGTACATTACATGCACAACTTGCTTACCCTCCCATGGTACATTACATGCACAACTTGCTTACCCTCCCATGGTACATTACATGCACAACTTGCTTGCCCTCTCATTCACTGTGTGATGAGAGACACTATAGGCAAGTCTAAACACTTAAACACATTATGGAATTTAACTCTGAAAGTATTTTTTCTAAAAGCAAGAAAGCTCGACTTCCAATTTTCTACCAATCTATTATTAATTGGGTCACATGACCATGTCGTTAAAGTAAAATTAAAATTAAGCAAAAATGAACATTCGTAGATACAACAACGATATCATTAACATGACATTTCTTTCGAAATACCGTAATCGTTCGGGTTAACGCCCTGGGCGGTTAAATTGGCGAATCCAAAAAATCGAGGGAGGGCGGTTAACCGAGCAGTGGGCGATTAAATCGAAAATCCACCTAAAGTAGGGGATGGGCAGTTAACCGAACATGGGCGCTTATTACGACAGACAACCGCCCTGGGCGGTTAATCTTACCTGGCGATCTAAATCCCGACACGACAATCATACTCGGAACGCGTAGCCCTTTTCAAAGAGCTTTATCGTCACGTCCAAATGACTGTGAAAACGTTATAACAGCGGATGATCCTAACAAAGGTTCTCTTGCCCTCAGATTAGTCATTCACTATTAAATTTACAAAATTGCTGAGTAATAGCCCGGTGCCGTCCTGCGGTGCGCAGACAACCAGTCACAACGCAGCCTCCACTAGAATTAAAACTGTTTCAAGATGTGACCCTGCTTAAGTGCGCGCGTGCAAGCTTCACGTGTTGCAGAGGTCAGACATCAAATTTATGGTTACAGTCTCGTACTATATGTAGCTGTCAAGTTCTGAGTTAGAGAGCAGTTTTAAAATTGGTTGTAATAAAAGTTTGAAAAACTTAACTCTGCTGTTTTTTTGTGTTTGGGATGTTATAGTCGACACTCCGTGACTCAATGACATTTTCAGCGTATGGTTCTGCGGCTAGCTGTCTTATCTCGACAGCCCGGCATTGCTCTCTTGCCGTTGCGCCAAACATGCTATGCAAAGAAGTAAGACAAGGATCGGGGGTGGTCGAGCCAGTCGTCGATCAAGAATAAAATTTCAAGCAACTGCATAAATATGTTACAAAATGTCAGAAAACAGCAATGTTTCAATTCATTATTCTAAACGATCACCTTACCAAACTTCGTGGTGGAAAAACATTTATTTTTCATGCAAGATGTCCAGATTATCCTATTTATATCACTTGTAATATCGCACTGCGGCACTGTTCGGTCCCGCTGTTATCGCGCAATGTCTCAGTCGGCTGACAATCGTGACTTGGAAATGCCGTCAAGTAATATAACGGCCTCTTTCAATATGCATCTCGTTTTTTATGGCCAAAGATAGTGGCGGTATTCAGCACGCACGTAGGGCCTAAGTGTGAGTCACCTGTCAATCACATGTTGGTGTCAAGGTAACATGCACTCCAAAGTGTGGGAACTTGCACACGTGCACCACTACAAATCAGTCACACATAGCGACAGTCCGACGAAGTAACAAAAACAGGCGTGACTTTAAGCTGTTGTTACGAAAGACCCACGGCAGTTCTTTACGATATTCCTCCGTTGCCAATGTTCCCCAAAACTGCGATGTCAAGTCTATTCCCATATTTCCCGGCTCGATGCTCCCTAAGCCCATCCCTGTAACTAGCTGCGTGAATCTCCTACCCACTATCATCAAGCAGTCTACGTCGTAGATATTTCAAACTCGAATGGTAAGAATTTTTGTTCAGGCTGCAAATGGCCAATGTATAAACAAAATTATTCTGGATGGCTAAAAAGGGGATGTAGAAATGATAATTCACACAGTCACGCTTACATTGGGGCTGACGCAAGAAATAGTAAAGAACAGCCAGCGACATTAGTTAAATCTGCTAACCAGTTTGACTGAGATGCAATAAGCGAAAAACAAAATTTGACTAGCCGTTTTTTATTACTTCAAGGTCATACACATACATTATTGCCAATGTTTGAATTCAGAAATCGACAGGCAGCAACGAAATCGGTAACCCAGTAAGCAGTAAGGCACTTGTACTGTCCGGCTTCGGTCGCCCCACATCCTCTATAACCCAGCAGTTATACTCATCAAAAAAATTGAGAATTTGACATCTTTCCGTGAGTTGTGAGGTTTGTTCAAAATACGAGAGCTTCCCACCTTAATAGATTTTGGAGGGTTGGCAAAACCATTGTCACATTTCTCTGGCCTGATTTTTTCGAATAAATGTTTTATTTAGTGCACTGCAGACGGAAACTCAGCGCGGAAGACAAAGTCGCTTAAAGCGGAGGTTTTGACCCCGGCGGCGTTCTTAAACTTTGCAAACAAGGGAAGAAAATCAAGTGACAAAAAGGTTCGAGTATTATGTTTTGAAGTGAGTTCATGACCCAAGACAATAACTCGTTACCTGTATTGTAATTCAGATTGCTAAACCACCGTCTCGGGAGTCCCGGCGTCGTTCCACTTTATTGTGATCATCGATCTTTTTCTAAAAGTCGGGGAATCGCGCGTTTCCTTAGCACTAGGCGCTAAATCTTCATTCTTTAAAAGTCGGGGATGGGCACTTAACCGAGAGGTGGGCGCTTAACTGGAAATCTTCAAAAATTGCAGGGGGGGGGGGCACTTAACCGAGCAGTGGGCGGTTAAATCGAAAATCCCCTTAAAGTCGGGGATGGGCGGTTAACTGAGCGTGGGCGTTAGCCCGAACGATTACGGTAAATGAGCAAGAAGAAATCTTTGAAATGCTGCTACAGTTTTCTAAATCAACATTTCGTGTTCATTTCATGGAAATTCAGACATCATGAAAATCACATAATCTTATTTTTATTAAACCCTCATGAAAACTGTACCTTGGACCTTTCAAAACAATTCCTCAAAGAGTTTTGGAGAATTGTGTATTAAGTATCAAAACATCTCATTTGAACTTTGATCACCCAATTCAGACATTGGACATTGCACAAAATTAAGTGTTTTGTTGGTTCAGTTTTTACGACACAATGCACAGCAGAAGTGGGACAAAAAAAGAAAATGAAAAAAGAATTTCCCAGCTCATGATGTCTACGTCAACCCTGAGTTTTCCACCAGTTTTCCAGGATATGGTTTTTCCATTTCCATAAGTAGCCCTAAGGAAACTGGTAGTAATGATTGTTAACAAGATAAAATGAATACATGAACACACAATGTGACTTCCCAAAATCTAAATTATTGAATGAAATTTTCCATTTTTCCACAAGTGTTCACACTGAGTCTAGCTTCCATGAAATTTTCTATGGATGGCATACAGTACCTGATTTTATACACTCTCTGAAATGCTATCTAAACTCAACTGTTACCTTGAACAACAGTAAGCCTGAATTCTGAGAATTTATCCATGGACAGTAAACACATACCAGTGACTGATTTTTGCTGTCAACTTATTTTTCATAAATCTATAAGCACAGCTGCAGTCTTCACAATGTTGTCTAGTCTAATCAAGTGATTAGACCAAACTGACTAACTAACATCCAGTAAGCCTGCCCAATGAACTCCTGAACTGGACATCAATTCCATTACATGACGTGACCGCTGGCTAGTTTTCTATTAAATTTTGTGATGGGATCGTTTCAGAAGTAGTTAACAGACACAGCTAAGGAAACAACTTAAAGAAAAACAAAACAAAAAAGACAATCAAGGCTTTGTAAAACTTCACCCATTTTCTGTTTCTACCCAGATTTTGGCTCACTCACCTAAAAAATGTCAGCTAACTAAACAAACAAGAGCAAAGCAGGGCATTGAAATGTGCCGACGACTGCAACAAAAAGGGTGTGCTGTTAGGGGTGCTTATTGGTATCAAAAATGGCCACTAGATGGCCTAGAATATATCGAATGCATCTAAAAACATGAAAGTGTCATCTCCTGAAGGATATTAAGCTATTTGCTAAATTTCATAAAAATTAAGTCACAGATTACGGAGGCAAACATGAAAAAAATTGCCTTTTGGAGGTGCAGCGGTACGGTAGTCCAACCTAACTGACTTTTGTTAAATTATTAAGAATACACTTGGCACATTTCCAAAAGATCATGCAATGGGGTTTAGGAGGTAAAGCCGCAGAAACAAAATCTCTCTATGGGACAACAGAGTTGTTGGACCCACCTGAAAATCTATGTCAGCCGTGCTCTTGTCAGTAAGAGTACATTTACCACATTTGCAAAATTTCATAATGATCCTCCGAGCGAGCAATTTGGTAAATACAGACTGAGGCAGACGACACAAAAATATTAATAACGTCCATCTGGTGGCGCAGAATACGTCCAAAATGACAAGATGCTATCGCCATCATTACAGAAACTTTAAAATATATAAAAAATACTGGACTTTGTTTACTACTTCGTGACGTTACGTCCGTCTCTCACGGACTACAGAACACTATCCCATATATGTCACAGTTTTAACCTTAATCCATTGCGTTTGTTCAGAGAGAGGCACTCGATGCGCTTGTGAAGAGCTTCTTTGAACCCCTTCTTAACCGAACTTTCTCACAGTCTATGATAGTGACATCGGTATCAAAATCATGTCTGGTGGCACATCAGTGACTAAAAATTATGTGTCCCTATAACTAGGGTGATGATGTTGTGACACAGGTATGCACTTTTAAGGACGGTTTCTCCTATCACATACATAGCTGTCTGGGCACTTGAACTAAACACCATGGGCTACAGCATGATTTATTGGTCTTAAGAGCCAGTATTCTACTTAAGTTTTTTCTATACTTCGATAACTCAGTTGGATGATTCAAAACTTTCATGCTTTTATTACGGAAACTTATTTGTCGAATTTGATAAAAAACCATAAAGAACTCTAAAGATACAGAGGCAAACGTAAAAACTGAACATGCTAACAGGGGGCACAGCAGTAGTCAGAACCACTCAAAAGTAGGCAAATTCATTATATAACATATGCAACACTAATCAAACATCCTTCAAAGGAGTAAGGAGATACAACCAAGGATGGTAAAAAAAAAAAAATTGCCACCAGGTAGTGCCACAGATATCACAACCGTCCAAAAACCAATGCCAGCCAGGGTTTTCTCATAAGGAACACATCTGTCAAGTTTTTTAAATGATCCTTTAAGCAATTCAGTCGATTAAGAAACGGATGCCAGATTTGAAAAACTGGCCATTAGAGGTGCAAAAATATATTGAATCCATACGAAAATGGAAGACTACAGTAATCTCCCTAATAGAAACCTATTTACCAAATTTCACAAGTCAAGCGATGAATTTTGAAGATACAGGAGCAAGCGTAATCCGTTGACAGCTCCATCTGCCAAATATCACAAAGATCCTGCATGCAGCATGCAAAGGGTTAAAGAGGCATGACCATAGGTGAAAAAAAACCCTGCCAATAGGGTATGCCAAAGCAGTCGAACATAACCGAATATCATTGCATGCCACATTCCTCTCACCAAAAAACTCATCTGCCAATTTTCACAATGATCCTTGGAGTTGTTTGGCAGATAGAGAGGCAAATGCCAAAAACGGAGACAAAGCTTTTAAAAAAACACAACAAATAGAAAAAATAAAATTGCCACAAGGGGGTAAACTAATCGTCGACTGGATCTGAAATTCATCATCTGTATTCATCTCCATAGGACCACATCTGCCAAATTCCAAAAAAGTTCTTGTAAATAGTTAAGGAGAAACAGCTGTGAATGCAAAACAAAACAAAACATAACAAAACAAAATGCTTACTAGGGGGTGCCAGAGTAGACAAACTCGACCCAAAATCAGTGTCACCTGTGGTCTCCTCATCAGGAACACAACTGCCAATTTTGGTAATGATCCTTCAAAGTTTGGCAGATAGAAAAGTGGACACCAAAAATGAGCTTGAAAATTTAAAAAATGGCCACTAGGTGGTACAGAATTGTCAAAGCCATCCAAAACTGAAAAGGTTTAGTCATCTTCTAAATACATATCTATTTGCCAAATTTCATGAAATCTATCCAAAAACTCCGAATATACAAAAGCAAATGCAAAAACTATCGGTCCGAACTTCATCGTCATTCCTTGTTAGCTACATAAGAACACATCTGCCAAATCTCATGAAGATCCTGCAAGGGGTTTAGGAGACCTTCCCCAGGCAAAATTTGAAAAACTAGATGTAATTGGGTGCAGTTTGGAGCATTATACAAGTTTACTCATCATAGACAAGACCTTAACCTGAGCATCATGCAATAGAAGTATCTGGGTAAAGAATTGGCAATGAAGTGTCTGGCATATTAGTGTGATCTCTGTTGAGACACTGTTGTAAATGCACTTGAGTACAACAAACAGTGTTATAATTCAGTTATCCATGACGTGACCAACGTAGAACAAAACTATTTGTAACGAAACTTCCGTTGATATTGTCTTGCTAAACATATATTAGTGGATTCGCGTTGGCCGGCATAGCAGACACTGTATAATCCAGTCCAAGCAGAGGAATCTGAGACTGGTTTCCATTCAATATTGTCATTTTGGCGCAAGGCTATGGTTGATTAAACAGTTGAATGCCACGCACTGCAGTATAATTTACAATACCTTTTGTAAAATCCAACACGATAAAACGAATGAAGCAGAAAGCGTATTGTTTCTTACCTCATTAGCCAGCCCTGGCGCTTTCCCATTTTAGAAAATTTGTATCGAGGTCGTTGCCTGGTCCCCGGCTGAAGTTTATATGCATTGTCGGATGACCAGGCAGAAACGAGGTACAAAAGAGGACTGAATGATTGTGTTGAACAGGGGCACAATTTAAGATCCCATTGTAAAATTATTATTTTTCCCTTTCGATCCACAAACGGCGAAAGGTGCCGTGTGACTTGTACTAATTCATTATTACTAGCCATCATTTTTACTCGTGATTCCTTTCACTAGCAATCATTTTTACTAACGATCATTTTTACTAACGATCATTTTTACTAGCGATCATTTTTACTAGCGATCATTTTTACTAGCGATCATTTTTACTAACGATTTTTGCGTGGCGGTGAAGTTTCCCCATCACCATTAGGTGTGTGGCGGTCAATTTGAGTATGATTTACGAGTGGCGGGGCCAAAAAGGAGCGTGGCGGGCCACCCAGAAGGTTACAAGCAGGGGAAACCCTGATGTTATTTAAATAAGACTTTTATTATGAATCAGTCCAAACATAGATTCACTTTAAACACCCACTACTACCGCCCCGCTTCTACAGTGGTGTTTTTGAAAATGGCGTTCATCAAGACATACTCAGACACGCACTTTCATTCTGTTCCACAAGTATTTTTTGTTGTATTTTCAAGGGACCAATTCCATGGATTTGTTTTCCTTGTTCTTAACCAACACATTCAATACATTTCTATTTTTTTCAAAGCCTTAAATGAGCGTACGAAAATGCAGAGGTATTAGAGGTGACCCAGCAAATGACCTATTTTTCAGAGTATGCAGATCGACTTGATATCGGTTACAATTGGTCACCAACCCAGTAACTGAGAAACTACTGTAGAGTGCAATGCTGTGGTCATGCTCCAGTAATAATGCTGGTAATCAGGCAATCACACCTTTGTGTAGTGTAAAGAGCAAAAGTGCAGGTCTGCCTCAGGAAACAACATATCGTCAAAATGCTTTGAGTTAAGGAGTGTTTTCTACCACACACCATATTGTCCAGTTCATTAGTCTAGCTATTCACTCCATTGAACTGCCGTTATTGGGGGAGAAAATTGGATATTAATGTTAAATAGCATGGAAACTGAGTAGGATAAGAAAAAAAAAACAGATTCTATTGACAACAGCCATTGATGGTCTTTAGAAAGACATGCACTTTTAGACTCTACTCAGCAAACACGGCCAATCATGATATACACTAGACACAACAACCTTCCACTAACCACAAAACTAATTCTATTTCACTAGTGAACACTTGGACAAGAAAATATAGAGCAACTGCATCAAAGCAGAGCCAGAAATTGAAAAGTGCATCAAAACAAGCAATTGGAAGCACCATAAACTTATTTTTAACTCAACGCTAGTAGCTTTCCGTTTTATTTCTTTTAAATCCATATTCTAATTAAATAAAATAAAATATCTTATGGTATTCTACTATTCAAACACAGTGATAGACAGTTGGGATGACTTCAAATGTCTTAAAGAGGCAGCCCTGGGGGGGAGGGGGGGACTGGCAGATGACATTGGGCAGACAATTTGACTTGGATTTGCATGGACAAACAGACCAACATTCACATATCATTCCTGATAACACTCAGCACTTGATCCCTACAGCCTACAGAAGGAGGTTTCCACAGTTAATCTGGACTATTACAAACGCTGTATAAATAACCACAACTACTGCACAAATACACTGTTTGCATAGCAGTCTAGACCTGAGTTCGGTAGGGAAATGCTGGCAGAGGGTTCATGTTGCTTGGTCAACCAAACCTGGTATTCAATCACTAGGCGACCGCAAAAGAAATGGATCAGGCCAACACAATACAGTCCTAGCAATGTGGTATTCAGCCCACAGCCACCTGGTATTCAACCACTGCCACTTAAGAAAACACAGATCACACAACAAGTCTGTTGTGACAAACACACTTAAGACAAAAAGCTCGACAAAAACACGTCTAATCCAGATAATACCAGTCGTGACTATCAGAGCCATATCTGAAGGCAGTGAGATAGCCATGGAACAATGCAGCAGATTAGAATCTGTGTGGATAGGGTTTACTTTTAAAGATGTGACCCAGCAATAACCAATCACAATAAGCAACCTTCAAAGTATTTACACACTTGGGTTAAACAGTGCTGAAAACTTTCAGTTTCACGTCTGGCTGGTATTGGTTCCCCATAAGCATCCTCTTACATATGGCAAAACAGGTGCGAATGTCATAGCCCATTAATGCAAGTTGCTCTTTCCACAGTTTGACAACCCCACCATGTCCTCCTGGAGAACACAACTTACCAGACGAACTAAACACGACTAGTAAAAAAGAGCGCAATTTTTGACTGCTACTTCAGCAACCGCAGTAAATCGACTGCTTGTGGGCAGTTGAAAACAGCCGAGCTGGAAAGCCAGAGTGACATTTGCACTGGGTAAACATCTGTCACAGATGTGGAGCCCAGAGGCATTGCTCAACAACTTTTGAGCCAGACGGTTTCAACATTTGGGAAGTAAACAACACTATTCCAGACAAAACAAAATGAGTCAGACAACAGCTCAGACACTTCCTGTCAATTAATTAGGAGAATTCAATGAACCCACTGTTTCAAACTACATTTGATATATGCATTTTTCAGCAGTAAGTCTTCACACACAATATCGACCAACGTGTCTGACACAAAACGCACACATACCAATAAAATCGATAAATCGCCGACAGGACAAATGTTTTCCTGCCTACCTATGGCACATCACAATGAAACAGGCAAGCATGTCTAACCAGGTAAGACTGGTTGATCAACAGTGACTGTTTACACACAAGTTTGGCCCTAGGGCACAGACACATGGTAATGAACCACTTTGTCAGAGGTATTCATGCTTTGTTTAGTATACTGGAATCATACAACCACATCCATTCTACATATCACTGGAGATGAAGACATAGCAAGCACACAGAGCTAACTTATCAGGACAGCATTTTGTCAGTATGAGTGATTTATGTCTATGTTTAGGTACTTGAAAATTGTCACCCAAACACTAAGTGCAGAGAGATTCCAAGAACACCTGGCCTAGCCAGTGAACTCTCACCAGCAGTCATATGTGCACAACTTGGAAACCAAACCAAGGGCTTTTTGGGAGATTTACGTTCATGCCTCAATATCATTTCGGTGACTGAGCAATACTATTTCAGTATGATAAGAAGTGATCAGCCTCACACTCTCCGCGATGTAGCGAGTGAATGACCGTAAAAATCCAACAGTTTTGAAAATAACGGTCAGTCATTCTAGCGACGTAGTGAAATACACTTTGTGACTAAATCGCCATACGGTATTGGTCATCAGTCAGCGCCACCTCCAGTTTGCTCCATTCGGTAAGATATTTATGGTAGTGGGACTTCACGGGGTGACATTGCCAGCGGTATTAAATTCTTTGTCATCATTCCACAAAATTACCACTGCCAGGTTTTGAGACATTGCAATAATTCGCCCAGGAAAGTCATTTGTCCAATATCTCTGATTGAATGAAACTTATGTTTTCACTTTGTCAACTGGACCAGTCTAGCTCACCAAAATTGGGAACTAGGTCAAGCGGAAATCACTTTCATGCTTCTAGAGCTAAATAACAGACATTTCCTAGTAATCTGTAGAGGGCTGAAACCAACTGTTATTGCAGAAAGAAAAAATATTAAGGCCTTGATAGGATAAATTAGCTCATTTCCTAATTTTAGACATTAAGGGGCATCTTTGGGATGAAGTGTTAACCCTTTTCAACAAGCACGAAGTCACAAAAATTCAACAGGACCGTGTGTCATGTGATCTACTACTCTACATGCATACAAGCCACCACTGGTAAAAAAGCCAGGGTGCCACAAAATTGCCATACAGTACACACATATCAGAGCAAGCACTTAAAATACAGGAATTCATCTAACTTAAGTTAGAAATGTTTATGAAAGTTATGCTTACAGAAAAATCTCACAAATTTAGCAGAGTAGTGAAATTTCATTCTTTTCATTTCCAAATTAAACTCAAATTGCATAGAGTAAATGCTTCATTATTTTTAAGTTCTACATTGTAGCCAGTGTCAGACAATGTGTTGAAAAACTGTGGACATCCCCAACAATGCTAGAAGACTTTAAGGATTAAAAAGGTTAATTATATGTCAGAAATTTTACTGTTTGTGATAACAACGGTGTTACTGTACCCTCAAATAATGGATGTTGAAGAATTCCACTGAGGTCATGCCATCAAAATTTTCCTACTAAAGCCTGCAGCGCACAAAAGGACACGCTTGAGTGCACTCGCCGAGTATCTTCCCACTGCACCCAATATACAATATGATTCTTGTCAGTGTTCATAAGACCACGCAGCTGACTGATGCAGGTCATGTGACAAGACTGGAGCATAATTTGGAAAATCTTCCCGAGGCAGACAGGTACGTATGTATGCCTTAAGTTTTAACAGAAAAATATCAGGGCCAGAACAAAACCGTGCTTGTAATTTGTACACAGACAATTTGACTCTTGGGCATAAAAAAACACGAAACGTGACAGATCTTTGGCACAAAATTCGCCAACCAAAATACACCAGAGAATTTATACAGGGCATGCCAGCAATTAGGAACAGCAGCATCACATGC